>JAVLSZ010000126.1:185000-192500 GCA_032313775.1 Urocyon cinereoargenteus
ACCTAACCCTATTCCGAACCCTAAACCTAACCCTACCCGAACCCTAACCCTAACCCTAACCCTAACCCTAACCCTAACCCTAACCCTAACCCTAACCCTAACCCTATCCCCTAACCCTAACCATAACCCTAACCCTAACCCTAAACCTAAAACCTAACCCTAACCCTAACCCTAACCCGAACCCTAACGCTAACCCTAACCCGAACCCTAACCCTAACCCTAACCCGAACCCTAACCCTAACCCTAACCCTAAACCTAACCCCTAACCCTAACCCGAACCCTAAACCTAACCCTAACCCTAACCCTAACCCGAACCATAATCCTAACCCTAACCCTAACCCTAACCCGAACCCTAACCCTAACCCTAACCCGAACCCTAAACCTAACCCTAACCCGAACCCTAACCCTAACCCGATCCCTAACCCTAACCCTAACCCTAAACCTAACTCTAACCCAAACCCTAACTCGAACTCTAATGCTAACCCTAACCCTAACCCCTAACCCTAACCCTAACCGTAACCATAACCCTAACCCTAAAACCTAACCGTAACACTAACCCTAACCCTAACCCGAACCCTAACCCTAACACTAACCCTAACCCGAAACCTAACACTAACCCTAACCCTAACCCGAACCCTAACGCTAACCCTAACCCGAACCCTAACCCTAACCCTAACCCGAAAGCTAACCCTAACCCTAACCATAACCCCTAACCCTAACCCCAAACCCTAACCCTAACCCTAACCCTAACCCTAACCCGAACCCGAACCATAACCCGAACCCTAACCCTAACCCGAACCCTAACCCTAAACCTAACCCTAAACCTAACCCGAACCCTAAAACGAAATCGAACCCTAACCCGAACCCGAACCCTAACCCTAACGCTAACCCTAACCCGAAACCTAACCCTAACCCTAACCTGAACCCGAACCCTAACCCGAACCCGATCCCTAACCCGAACCCTTACCCTAACCATAACCCGAAACCTAACCCAAACCCTAAACCTAACCATAACCCTAACCCTAAACCTTACCCCTAAACCTAACCCTAACCCTAACCCTAACCCTAAAACCTAACCCTAACCCTAAACCTAACCCTATTCCGAACCCTAAACCTAACCCTACCCGAACCCTAACCCTAACCCTACCCCGAACCTTAACCCTAACCCTAACCCGAAACTGAAACCTAACCCTAACCCTAACCCTAACCCTAACCCTAACCCTAACACGAACCCTAACCCTAACCCTAACCCTACCCGTACACGAACCCTAACCCTAACCCTAACCCGAACCATAACCCGAACCCTAACCCTAACCCTAACCCTAACCCTAATCCGAACCAGAACCCTAACCCTAACCCTAACCCGAACCCTAAACCTAACCCTAACCCTAACCCGAACCCGAACCTGAACTCTAACCCTAACCCGAACCCTAACCCTAACCCTAATCCGAACCCTAAACCTAACCCTAACCCGAACCCTAACCCTAACCCGACCCTAACCCTAAATCTAACCCTAAACCTAACCCTAACCCAAACCCTAACTCGAACTCTAACGCTAAACCTAACCCTAACCACTAACCCTAACCCTAACCGTAACCATAACCTTAACCCTAAAACCTAACCCTAACCCTAACCCTAACCCTAACCCTAACCCTAACCCGAACCCTAACCCTAACCCAAACCCGAACCCGAACCCTAACACTAACCCTAACCCTAACCCTAACCCGAACACTAACCCTAACCCTAGCCCCTAACCCGAACCCGAACCCTAAACCTAATCCGAACCCTAACCCTAAACCTAACCCGAACCCTAACCCTAACCCTAACCCTAACTCGAACACTAAACCGAACCCTAAACCTAACCCTAACCCTAACCCGAACCCTTACCTAAAATCTAACCCGACCCTAACCCTAACCCTTAAACCTAACCCTAACCTGAAACCTAACCCGAACCCGAACCCGAACCCTAACCCAAACCCGAACACTAACCCTAACCCTAACCCTAACCCTAACCCGAACCCTAACCCGAATCCGAACCCTAACACTAACCCTAACCCTAACCCGAACCCTAACCCGAACCCTAACACGAACCCTAACCCTAACCCGAACCCTAACCCGAACCCGAACCCTAACCCTAACCCTAACCCTAACCCGAACCCGAACCCTAACCCTAACCCGAATCCTAACACTAACCCGAACACTAACCCTACCCTAACCCTAACCCGAACACGAAACCTAAACCTAACCCTATTCCGAACCCTAACCCTAACCCGAACCCTAACCCTAACACTAACCTGAACGCTAACCCTCACCCTAACCCGAACCCTAACCCTAACCCGTACCCTAAACCTAACCCGAACACGAACACGAACCCTAACTCTAACCCGAACCCTAAACCTCACCCTAACCCTAACCCGAACCCTAACCCAAACACGAACCTTAACCTGAACCCGAACCCTAACCCTAACCCGAACCCTAACCCTAAACCTAAACCGAAACCTAAACCTAACCCTAACGCGAACCCTAACCCTAACCCTAATCCGAACCCTAACCCTAACCCTAACCCGAAACCTAACCCTAACCCTAACCCGAACCCTAACCCCTAACCCGAACCCGAACCCGAACCCTAAACCGAACCCGAACCTTAACCCTACCCCGAACCCGAATCCAAACCATAACCCTAACCATAACCCGAAACCTAACCCTAACCCTAACCCTAACCCGAACCCTAACCCTAACCCGAACCCGAACCCTAACCCGAACCCTAACCCGAACGCTAAACCAAACCCTAACCCGTACCCTAAACCTAACCCGAACCCTAACCCTAACCCTAACCCGAATCCTAAACCTAATCCTAACCCGAACCATAACCCGAACCCAATCCCGAACCCAAACCTAACCCAAACCCTAACCCTAACCCTAACCCTAAACCTAACCCGAACCCTAACCCTAACCCGAACCGTAACCCTAACCGTAACCCGAAACCTAACCCTAACCCTAACCCGAATCCTAACCCTAACCCTAACCCTAACCCTAATCCGAACACCAACCCTAACCCTAAACCTAACCCTAACCTTAACCCTAACCCGAACTCTAACCCTAACCCGAACACTAACCCTAACCCTAACCCTAAACCTAAACCTAACCCGTAAACCTAACCCTAACCCTAACCCTAACCCTAACCCTAAAACCTAACCCTAACCCTAAACCTAACCCTATTCCGAACCCTAACCCTAAACCTACCCGAACCCTAACCCTAACCCTAAACCTAACCCTAACCCGAAACCTAACCCTAAAACTAACCCTAACCCTTACCCCTAACCCTAACCCGAACCCTAACCCTAATCCTAACCCTAATCATAACCCTAACCCCTAACCCTAAACATAACCCTAACCCTAACCTTAACCCTAACCCTAACCCGAACCCGAACCCTAACCCTAACCCTAACCCTAACCCGAACCATAACCCTAACCCTAACCCTAACCCTAACCCTAACCCTAACCCGAACCCTATCCCTAAACCTAACCCTAACCCTAACCCTAACCCTAACCCTAAACCGAACCCGAACCCTAACCCGAACCCGAACCCTAACCCTAACCCTAACCCTAACCCGAAACCTAACCCTAACCCTAACCCGAACCCGAACCCTAACCCGAACCCGAACCCTAACCCGAACCCTAACCCTAACCCTAACCTGAACCGTAAACCTAACCCGAACCCTAACACGAACCCTAACCCGAAACCTAACACTAACCCTAACCCAAACCCTAACGCGAACCCTAACCCGAAACCTACCCCTAACCCTAACCCGAACCCTAACCCGAACCCTAACCCTAACCCTAACCCTAAAACCTAACCCTAACCCTAACCCAAACCCTAACCCGAACCCTAACCCTAACCCTAATCTAACCCTAACCCGAACCCTAACCCTAACCCTAACACGAACCCGAACCCTAACACCTAACCCGAACCTGAACCCGAAACCTAACCCGAAACTGAACCCTAACCCTACCCCGAACCCGAACAAAAACCATAAACCTAACCCTAACCCGAACCCTAACCCTAAGCCTAACCCTAACCCTAACCCGAACCCTAACCCTAACCCTAACCCTAACCCTTACACGAACCCGAACCCTAACCCTAAACCGAACCCTAACCCGAACCCTAACCCGAACCCTAACCCTAACACTAACCATAACACTAACCCTAACCCGAAACCTAACCCTAACCCGAAAACTAACCCTAACCCTAACCCTAACCCGAACCCTAACCCGAACCCTAACTCGAACCCTAACCCTAACCCTAACCCGAACCCTAACCCTAACCCTAACCCGAACCCTAACCCTAACCCTAACCCTAACCCTAACCCTAATCCCAACCCTAACCCTAACCCGAACACTAACCCTAACCCTAATCCCAACCCTAACCATAACCCGAACACTAACCCTAAACCTAACCCTAACCCGAAACCTAACCCTAACACTAACCCAACCCATAACCCGAATCCTAACACGAACCCTAACCCTAACCCTAACCCTAACCCTACCCCGATCCTTAACCCTACCCTAACCCGAATCCGAACCCTAACCCTAACCCTAACCCGAAATTAACCCTAACCCTAACCCGAACCCTAACCCGAACCCTAACCCGAACCTTAAACCTAACCCTAACCCGAACCCTAACCCTAACCCTAACCCTAACCCTAACCCGAACCCTAACCCGAACCCTAACCCTAACCCTAACGCTAACCCGAACCCTAAACCGGACCCTAACCCGAACCCCAACCCTAACCCTAACCTGAACCCTAACCTAACCCTAACCCAAACCCTATCCCTAACCCGAACCCTAACCCTAACACGAACCCACACCCGAACCGTAACCCTAACCCTAACCTGACCCATAACCCGAACCCTAACCCTAACCCGAACCCGAACTGTAACCCGAACCCTAACCCTAACCCTAACCTGAACACTAACCCCTAACCCTAACCCGAAACCGAGCCCTAACCCGAACCCGAACCCTAACCCTAACCCGAACCCTAACCCTAACCCGAACCCTAACCCTAACCCTAAACCGAAACCTAACCCTAACCCTAACCCGAAACCGAAATCTAACCCGAACCCTAAACCTAACCCTAACCGGAACCCTAACCCTAACTCTAACCCGAACCGTAACTCTAACCCTAAACCGAATACTAACCCGAACCCGAACCCTTACCCTAAACCTAACCCTAACCCGAACCCTAACCCTAACCCTAACCCGACACATAACCCGAACCCTAACACGAACCCTAACACTAACCCTAAACCTAACCCTACACCGAAACTTAACCCTAACCCTAACCCTATCCCGAACCCTAACCCGAACCCTAACCCTAAACCTAACCTGAACCGTAACCCTAACCCTAACCCTAAACCGAACCCTAAACCTAACCCTAACACGAACCCTAACCCTAACCCTAGCCCTAACCCTAACACGAACCCGAACCCTAACCCTAAACCCCTAACCCTAACACTAACCCTAACCCTAACCCGAACCCTAACCCTAACTCTAACCCTAACCCGAACCTGAAACCTAACCCGAACCCTACCCCTAACCCTAATCCGAACCCTAAACTTAACCCAAACCCTAACCCTAACCCTAACCCGAACCCGAACCCTAACCCTAACCATAACCCTAACCCTAATCCGAACCCGAACCCTAACCCTAACCCTAACCCGAACCCTAACCCTAACCCTAACCCTAACCCGAACCCAAACCCTCACCCTAACACTAACCCCTAACCCTAACCAGAACCCTAACCATATCCCTAACCCTAACCCTAACCCGAAACGTAACCCTAAACCATACCCTAACCCTAACCCGAACCCTAACCCTAAACCTAACCCTAACCCTAACCCTAAACCTAACCTAACCCGAACTCTAACCCGAACCATAACCCTAACCCTACCCCTAACCCTAACCCGAACCCTAACCCTAACCCTAACCCTAACCCGAACCCTAACCCTAACCCTAACCCAAACCCTAACCCGAACCCTAACCCTAACCCTAACGTGAACCCTAACGCTAACCCTAACCCTAAATCTAACCCCTAACCCTAACCCGAACCCTAACCCTAAACCGAACCCTTACACTAACCCGAACCCGAACCCTAACCCTAAACCTAACCCTAACTATAACCCTAACCCGAACCCTAAACCTAACCCTAACCCTAACCCGAACCCTAACCCGAACTCTAACCCGACCCTAACCCTAACCCCTAACCCTAAACCTAACCCGAAACCTAACCCGAACCCGAACCCGAACTCTAAACCTAAACCGAACCCTAAACCTAACCCTAACCCTAACCCGAACCCTAATCCGAACCCGAAACCGAACCCTAACCCGAACACTAAACCTAACCCTAACCTTAAACCGAACCCTAACCCAAACCCTAACTCGAACCCTAACCCTAAACCGAACCCTAACCCGAACCCGGAACCTAACTCTAACCCTAAACCTAACCCTAACCCTAAACCGAACCCTAACCCTAACCCTAACCCTAACCCTAACACGAACCCTAACCCTAACCCTAACCCGAACCCGAAACCTAACCATAACCCTAACCCTAACCCTAATCCGAACCCGAACCCTAACCCTAACCCGAACCCGAACCCTAACCCTAACCCTAACCCTAACCCGAACCCTAACACTCAACCTAACCCTAACCCCTAACCCTAACCCGAACCCTAACCATAACCTAACCCTAACCCTAACCCGAACCCTAACCCTAACCCAAACCCGAACCCTAACCCGAACCCTAACCCGAACCCTAACGCGAACCCTAACCCTAACCCTAACCCTAAACCGAACCCTAACCCGAACCCTAACCCGAACCCGAAACCTAACCCGAACCCTAAACCTAACCCTAACCGGAACCCTAACCCTAACTCTATCCCGAACCGTAACCCTAACCCTAACCCGAACCCTAACCCGAACCCGAACCCTAACCCTAAACCTAACCCTAACCCGAACCCTAACCCTAACCCTAACCCGACCCATAACCCGAACCCTAACACGAACCCTAACCCTAACCCTAAACCTAAACCTACCCCGAAACTTAACCCTAACCCTAACCCTAACCCGAACCCTAACCCTAACCCGAACCCTAACCCGAACCCGAACCCTAACCCTAAACCTAACCCTAACCCGAACCCGAACCCTAACCCTAAACCTAACCCGAACCCTAACCCGAACCCTTACCCTAAACCTAACCCGAACCGTAACCCTAACCCTAACCCGAACCCTAACCCTAACCCTAACCCTAACCCTAACCCTAAACCGAACACTAACCCTAACCCTAACACGACTCTAACACTAACCCTAGCCCTAACCCTAACCCGAATCCGAACCCTAACCCTCAACCCCTATCCCTAACACTAACCCTAACCCTAACCCTAACCCGAACCCTAACCCTAACCCTAACCCTAACCCGAACCTGAAACCTAACACTAACCCTA
>JAVLSZ010000126.1:200000-210000 GCA_032313775.1 Urocyon cinereoargenteus
AACCTAACCCTAAACCATACCCTAACCCTAACCCGAACCCTAACCCTAAACCTAACCCTAACCCTAACCCTAAACCTAACCTAACCCGAACTCTAACCCGAACCATAACCCTAACACTACCCCTAACCCTAACCCGAAACCTAACCCTAACCCTAACCCGAACCCTAACCCTAACCCTAACCTTAAACCGAACCCTAACCCAAACCCTAACTCGAACCCTAACCCTAACCCGAAACCTAACCCGAACCCGGACTCTAACTCTAACCCTAAACCTAACCCTAACCCTAACCCGAACCCTAACCCTAACCCTAACCCGAACCCTAAACCTAACCCTAACCCTAACCCGAAACCTAACCCGAACCCGAACCCTAACCATAACCCTAAACCTAACCCTAATCCGAACCCAAACCCTAACCCTAACCCGAACCTGAACCCTAACCCTAACCCTAACCCGAACCCTAACCCTCAACCTAACCCTAACCCCTAACCCTAACCCGAACCCTAACCATAACCTAACCCTAACCCTAACCCGAACCCTAACCCTAACCCAAACCCGAACCCTAACGCGAACCCTAACCCGAACCCTAACGCGAACCCTAACCCTAACCCTAACCCTAACCCGAACCCTAACCCGAACCCGAACCCTAACCCTAACCCTAAACCGAAACCTAACGCTTACCCTAACCCGAACCCGAACCCTAACCCGAACCCGAAACCTAACCCGAACCCTAACCCTAACCCGAATCCTAAACCGAACCCTACCCCTAACCCTAACCCGAACCCTAACCATAACCCAAACCCTAACCCTAACCCTAACCCTAACACGAACCCTAACCCTAAACCTAACCCGAACCCTAACCCGAACCCTAACCCTAACCCTAACCTGAACACTAACACCTAACCCTAACCCTAACCCGAACCCTAACCCGAACCCGAACCCTAACCCTAACCCGAACCCTAACCCTAACCCGAACCCTAACCCTAACCCTAAACCGAAACCTAACCATAACCCTAACCCGAACCCGAAACCTAAACCGAACCCTAACCCTAAACCTAACCCGAACCGTAAGCCTAACCCTAACCCTAACCCGAAACCTAACCCTAACCCTAACCCTAACCCGAACCCTAACCCTAACCCTAACCCTAACCCTAACCCGAACCCTAACCCGAACCCTAACCCTAACCCGAACCTGAAACCTAACCCGAACCCTACCCCTAACCCTAATCCGAAACCTAACCTTAACCTTAACCCTAACCCTAAACCTAACCCGAACCCGAAACCTAACCCTAACCCTAACCCGAACCCGAACCCTAACCCTAACCCGAACCCTAACCCTAACCCGAATCCTAACCCTAACCCGAACCCTAACCCTAACCGTAACCCGAAACCGAACCCAAACCCTAACCCTAACCCTAACCCGAACCCTAACCCTAACCTGAACCCTAACTCCAACCCGAACACGAACCCGAACCCTAACAGTAACCCGAACCCTAACCCTAACCCTAAACCTAACATGAACCCTAACCCAAACCCGAACCCTAACCCGAAACCGAACCCTAACCCTAACACGAACCCGAACCCTAAACCGAACCCGAACCCTAACCCTAATCCTAACCCGAACCCTAAACCAAACCCTAACCCGTACCCTAACCCTAACCCGAACCCTAACCCTAACCTAACCCTAATCCTAACCCTAACCCTAACCCGAACCCTAACCCGAACCCTAACTTGAACCCTAACCTAACCCAAACCCTAACCCTAACCCTAACCCTAAACCTAACCCGAACCCTAACCCTAACCATAACCCTAACCCTAAACCTAATCCGAACCCTAACCCTAAACCTAACCCGAACCCTAACCCGAACACTAACCCTAACCCTAAACCGAACACTAACCCTAACCCTAAACCTAAACCTAACCCTAACCCGAACTCTAACCCTAACCCGAACCCTAACCCTAACCCTAACCCTAACCCTAAACCTAACCCCTAAACCTAACCCTATCACTAACCCTAACCCTAACCCTAAAACCTAACCCTAACCCTAAAACCTAACCCTAACCTAAACCTAACCCTATTCCGAACCCTAACCCTAACCCTACCCGAACCCGAACCCTAACCCTAACCCTAACCCTAACGTGATCCCTAACCCTAAACCTAACACTAAATCTAACCCCTAACCCTAACCCGAACCCTAACCCGAACCCGAACCCTAACCCTAACCCGAACCCTAACCCTAACCCTAACCCTAACCGAACCCTTACCCGAACCCTAACCCTAACCCTATTCCTAACCCGAACCCTAACCCGAACTCTAACCCGACCCTAAAACTAACCCCTAACCCTAAACCTAACCCGAAACCGAACCCGAAACCGAACCCGAACCCTAAACCTAAACCGAACCCTAAACCTAACCCTAACACTAACCCGAACCCTAACCCGAACCCGAACCCGAACCCTAACCCGAACCCTAACCCTAACCCTAACCATAAACCGAACCCTAACCCAAACCCTAACTCGAACCCTAACCCTAACCCGAACCCTAACCCGAACCCGGACCCTAACTCTAACCCTAAACCTAACCCTAACCCTAACCCGAACCCTAACCCTAACCCAAACCCGAACCCTAACCCTAACCCTAACCCTAACCCGAAACCTAACCCGAACCCGAACCCTAACCATAACCCTAACCCTAACACTAATCTGAACCCGAACCCTAACCCTAACCCTAACCCGAACCCTAACCCTAAACCAAACCCTAACCCGAACCCTCACCATCACCCTAACCCTAAACCCTAACCCTAACCCGAACCCTAACCATAACCTAACCCTAACCCTAACCCGAACCCTAACCCTAACCCAAACCCGAACCCTAACCCGAACCCTAACCCGAACCCAAACGCGAACCCTAACCCGAACACTAACTCTAACCCGAACCCTAACCCTAACCCGAACCCTAACCCTAACCCTAATCCGAAACCTAACCCTAACCCTAACCTGAACCCGAACCCTAACCCGAACCCGAAACCTAACCCGAACCCTAACCCTAACCCGAATCCTAAATCGAACTCTAAACCTAACCCTAACCCGAACCCTAACCGTAACCAAAAACCTAACCCTAACCCTAACCCTAACCCGAACCCTAACCCTAAACCTAACCCGAACCCTAACCCGAACCCTAACCCGAACCCTAACCTGAACACTAACCCCTAACCCTAACACGAACCCTAACCCTAACCCTAACCCGAAATTAACCCTAACCCTAACCCGAACCCTAACCCGAACCCTAACCCGAACCTTAAACCTAACCCTAACCCGAACCCTAACCCTAACCCTAACCCTAACCCGAACCCTAACCCGAACCCTAACCCTAACCCTAACGCTAACCCGAACCCTAAACCGGACCCTAACCCGAACCCCAACCCTAACCCTAACCTGAACCGTAACCTAACCCTAACCCAAACCCTATCCCTAACCCGAACCCTAACCCTAACACGAACCCACACCCGAACCGTAACCCTAACCCTAACCTGACCCATAACCCGAACCCTAACCCTAACCCGAACCCGAACCGTAACCCGAACCCTAACCCTAACCCTAACCTGAACACTAACCCCTAACCCTAACCCGAAACCGAGCCCTAACCCGAACCCGAACCCTAACCCTAACCCGAACCCTAACCCTAACCCGAACCCTAACCCTAACCCTAAACCGAAACCTAACCCTAACCCTAACCCGAACCCGAAATCTAACCCGAACCCTAAACCTAACCCTAACCGGAACCCTAACCCTAACTCTAACCCGAACCGTAACTCTAACCCTAACCCGAACACTAACCCGAACCCGAACCCTTACCCTAAACCTAACCCTAACCCGAACCCTAACCCTAACCCTAACCCGACACATAACCCGAACCCTAACACGAACCCTAACACTAACCCTAAACCTAACCCTACACCGAAACTTAACCCTAACCCTAACCCTATCCCGAACCCTAACCCGAACCCTAACCCTAAACCTAACCTGAACCGTAACCCTAACCCTAACCCTAACCCTAACCCGAACCCTAAACCTAACCCTAACCCTAACCCTAACCCTAACACTAAACCGAACCCTAAACCTAACCCTAACACGAACCCTAACCTTAACCCTAGCCCTAACCCGAACCTGAAACCTAACCCGAACCCTACCCCTAACCCTAATCCGAACCCTAAACTTAACCCAAACCCTAACCCTAACCCTAACCCGAACCCGAACCCTAACCCTAACCATAACCCTAACCCTAATCCGAAACCGAACACTAACCCTAACCCTAACCCGAAACCTAACCCTAACCCTAACCCTAACCCGAACCCAAACCCTCACCCTAACACTAACCCCTAACCTTACCCGAACCCTAACCATATCCCTAACCCTAACCCTAACCCGAAACGTAACCCTAAACCATACCCTAACCCTAACCCGAACCCTAATCCTAAACCTAACCCTAACCCTAACCCTAAACCTAACCTAACCCGAACTCTAACCCGAACCATAACCCTAACCCTACCCCTAACCCTAACCCGAACCCTAACCCTAACCCTAACCCTAACCCTAACCCGAACCCTAACCCTAACCCTAACCCAAACCCTAACCCGAACCCTAACCCTAACCCTAACGTGAACCCTAACGCTAACCCTAACCCTAAATCTAACCCCTAACCCTAACCCGAACCCTAACCCTAAACCGAACCCTTACACTAACCCGAACCCGAACCCTAACCCTAACCCTAACCCTAACTCGAACCCTAACCCGAACCCTAAACCTAACCCTAACCCTAACCCGAACCCTAACCCGAACTCTAACCCGACCCTAACCCTAACCCCTAACCCTAAACCTAACCCGAAACCTAACCCGAACCCGAACCCGAACTCTAAACCTAAACCGAACCCTAAACCTAACCCTAACCCTAACCCGAACCCTAATCCGAACCCGAACCCGAACCCTAACCCGAACACTAAACCTAACCCTAACCTTAAACCGAACCCTAACCCAAACCCTAACTCGAACCCTAACCCTAAACCGAACCCTAACCCGAACCCGGAACCTAACTCTAACCCTAAACCTAACCCTAACCCTAAACCGAACCCTAACCCTAACCCTAACCCTAACCCTAACACGAACCCTAACCCTAACCCTAACCCGAACCCGAAACCTAACCATAACCCTAACCCTAACCCTAATCCGAACCCGAACCCTAACCCTAACCCGAACCCGAACCCTAACCCTAACCCTAACCCTAACCCGAACCCTAACACTCAACCTAACCCTAACCCCTAACCCTAACCCGAACCCTAACCATAACCTAACCCTAACCCTAACCCGAACCCTAACCCTAACCCAAACCCGAACCCTAACCCGAACCCTAACCCGAACCCTAACGCGAACCCTAACCCTAACCCTAACCCTAAACCGAACCCTAACCCGAACCCTAACCCGAACCCGAAACCTAACCCGAACCCTAAACCTAACCCTAACCGGAACCCTAACCCTAACTCTATCCCGAACCGTAACCCTAACCCTAACCCGAACCCTAACCCGAATCCGAACCCTAACCCTAAACCTAACCCTAACCCGAACCCTAACCCTAACCCTAACCCGACCCATAACCCGAACCCTAACACGAACCCTAACCCTAACCCTAAACCTAAACCTACCCCGAAACTTAACCCTAACCCTAACCCTAACCCGAACCCTAACCCTAACCCGAACCCTAACCCGAACCCGAACCCTAACCCTAAACCTAACCCTAACCCGAACCCGAACCCTAACCCTAAACCTAACCCGAACCCTAACCCGAACCCTTACCCTAAACCTAACCCGAACCGTAACCCTAACCCTAACCCGAACCCTAACCCTAACCCTAACCCTAACCCTAACCCTAAACCGAACACTAACCCTAACCCTAACACGACTCTAACACTAACCCTAGCCCTAACCCTAACCCGAATCCGAACCCTAACCCTCAACCCCTAACCCTAACCCTAACCCTAACCCTAACCCTAACCCGAACCCTAACCCTAACCCTAACCCTAACCCGAACCTGAAACCTAACCCTAACCCTAACCCTAACCCTAACCCGAACCCGAACCCTCACCCTAACCCTAACCCCTAACCCTAACCCGAACCCTAACCATATCCCTAACCCTAACCCTAACCCGAAACCTAACCCTAAACCATACCCTAACCCTAACCCGAACCCTAACCCTAAACCTAACCCTAAACCTAACCCTAAACCTAACCTAACCCGAACTCTAACCCGAACCATAACCCTAACCCTAACCCTAACCCTAACCCGAAACCTAACCCTTCCCTAACCCGAACCCTAACCCTAACCCTAAACTTAAACCGAACCCTAACCCAAACCCTAACTCGAACCCTAACCCTAACCCGAACCCTAACCCGAACCCGGACTCTAACTCTAACCCTAAACCTAACCCTAACCCTAACCCGAACCCTAACCCTAACCCTAACCCGAACCCTAACCCTAACCCTAACCCTAACCCGAAAACTAACCCGAACCCGAACCCTAACCATAACCCTAAACCTAACCCTAATCCGAACCCGAACCCTAACCCTAACCCGAACCCGAACCCTAACCCTAACCCTAACCCGAAACCTAACCCTCAACCTAACCCTAACCCCTAACCCTAACCCGAACCCTAACCATAACCTAACCCTAACCCTAACCCGAACCCTAACCCTAACCCAAACCCGAACCCTAACCCGAACCCTAACCCGAACCCTAACGCGAACCCTAACCCTAACCCTAACCCTAACCCGAACCGTAACCCGAACCCGAACCCTAACCCTAACCCTAAACCGAAACCTAACCCTTACCCTAACCCGAACCCGAACCCTAACCCGAACCCGAAACCTAACCCGAAACCTAACCCTAACCCGAATCCTAAACCGAACCCTAACCCTAACCCTAACACGAACCCTAACCCTAAACCTAACCCGAACCCTAACCCGAACCCTAACCCGAACCCTAACCTGAACACTAACCCCTAACCCTAACCCGAACCCTAACCCTAACCCTAACCCGAAATTAACCCTAAACCTAACCCGAACCCTAACCCGAACCCTAACCCGAACCCTAACCCTAACCCAAACCCTAACCCTAACCCTAACCCTAAACCTAACCCGAACCCTAACCCTAACCCTAACCCGAACCCGAACCCGAACCTTAACCCTAACCCTAACCCGAACCCTAACCCTAACCCTAACCCTAACCCGAACCCTAACCCGAACCCTAACCATAAACCTAACCCCGAAACCGAACACTAACCCTAACCCTAACCCGAACCCGAACCCTAAACCGGAACCTAACCCGAACCCCAACCCTAACCCTAACCCGAACCCTAACCCTAACCCTACCCGTACCCTAACCCTAACCCGAAACCTAACCCTAACCCGAACCCTAACCCGAACCTTAACCCTAACCCTAAACTGACCCATAACCCGAACCCTAACCCTAACCCGAACCCGAACCCTAACCCGAACCCTAAACCTAACCCTAACCTGAACACTAACACCTAATCCTAACCCTAACCCGAACCCTAACCCGAACCCGAACCCTAACCCTAACCCGAACCCTAACCCTAACCCGAACCCTAACCCTAACCCTAAACCGAAACCTAACCATAACCCTAACCCGAACCCGAAACCTAACCCGAACCCTAACCCTAACCCTAACCCGAATCCTAAACCGAACCCTAAACCTAATCCTAACCCGAACCCTAACAGGAACCCTAACCCTAACCCTAACCCGAACCCAAACCTAACCCCTTACCCGAATCCTAACACTAACCCGAACCCTAACCCGAACCCTAACCCTAAACCTAACCCCGAAACCGAACCCTAACCCTAACCCTAACCCGAACCATAAACCGGACCCTAACCCGAACCCCAACCCTAACCCTAACCCGAACCCGAACTCTAAACCTAACCATAACCCGAACCCTAACCCTAACCCGAACCCTAACCCTAACCCTAAACCGAACCCTAACCCGAACCCTAACCCTAACCCTAACCTGACCCCTAAACCGAACACTAACCCTAACCCGAACCCTAACCCTAACCCTAAACCGAAACCTAACCCTAACCCGAACCCGAACCCGAACCCTAACCCGAACCCGAAACCTAAACCGAACCCTAACCCTAACCCTAACCCGAACCCTAAATCGAACCCTAACCCTAATCCTAACCCGAACCCTAACCGGAACCCTAACCCTAACCCTAACCCGAACCCGAAACCTAACCCCTTACCCGAATCCTAACCCTAACCCGAACCCTAAACCAAACCCTATCCCTAAACCTCACCCCCAACCAGAACCCTAACCCTAACCCTAACCCGAACCCTAAACCGGACCCTAACCCAAACCCCAACCCTAACCCTAACCCGAACCCGAACCCTAACCCTAACCCTAACCTGAAACCTAAACCTAACCCTAACCCTAACCCTAACCCGAACCCGAACCCTAACCCGAACCCTAACCCTAACCCTAACCTGACCCCTAACCCGAACCCTAACCCTAACCCGAACCCGAACCCTAACACGAACCCTAACACTAACCCTAACCTGAACACTAAAACACTAAACCTAACCCGAAACCGAACCCTAACACGAACCCGTACCCTAACACTAACCCGAACCCGAACCCTAAACCGAACCCGAACCCGAACCCTAACCCTAACCCTAAACCTAACCCTAACCCCTAACCCGAAACCTAACCCTAACCCTAACCCTAACCCTAAAACCTAACCCAAACCTAACCCTAACCCTAACCCGAACCCGAACCCTAACCCTAACCCTAACCCCAACCCTAACCCTAACCCGAACCCTAACCCTAAACCTAACCCTAACCCGAACCCTAAAAGTGACCTTAACCCGACCCATAACCCGAACCCTAACACGAACCCTAACCCTAACCCTAACCCTAACCCTACCCAGAACCTTAACCCCAACCCTAATCCGAACCAGAACCCTAACCCTAACCCTAACCCTAACCCTAACCCGAACCCTAACCCTAACCCGAACCCTAAGCCGAACCCTAACCCTAAACCTAACCCTAAACCGAACCGTAACCCTAACCCTAACCGTAACCCGAACCCTAACCCTAACCCTAACCCTAAACCTAATCCGAACCCGAACCCTAACCCTAACCCTAACCCGAACCCTAACCCTAACCCAAACCCTAAACCGAACCCTAACAATAACCCTAACCCTAACCCTAACTCGAACCCTAACCCTAACCCGAACCCTAACCCTAAACCTAACCCTAACCCGAACCCGAACCCTAACCCTAACCCTAACCCTAAACCTAACCCGAACCCTAACCCTAAATCTAACCCGAACCCGAAACCTAACCCGAACCCGAACCCTAACCCGAACCCTAACCCTAACCCTAACCGGAACCCTAACCCTAAACCGAACCCTAAACCGAACCCTAACCCGAAACCTAACCCGAACCCTAACCCTAAATCTAACCCGAACCCGAAACCTAACCCGAACCCGAACCCTAACCCGAACCCTAACCCTAACCCTAACCGGAACCCTAAACCTAAACCGAACCCTAACCCGAACCCTAACCCGAAACCTAACCCGAACCCTAACCCAAACCCTACCGCGAACCCTAACCCGAACCCTAACCCTAACCCTAACCCGAACCCTAACCCGAACCCTAACCCTAACCCCAACCCGAACCCTAACCCTAACCCTAACCCAAACCCTAACACGAACCCTAACCCTAACCCTAACCCAAACCCTAACCCGAACCCTAACCCAAACCCTAACCCGAACCCTAACCCTAACCCTAACCCTAACCCTAACCCGAACCCTAACCCTAACCCTAACCCGAACTCTAACCCCTAACCCGAACCCGATCCCGAACCCTAAACCGAACCCGAACCCTAACCCTACCCCGAACTCGAACCAAAACCATAACCCTAACCCTAACC
>JAVLSZ010000126.1:215000-275000 GCA_032313775.1 Urocyon cinereoargenteus
CCGAACCCTAACCCTAACCCTAACCCTAACCCTAACCCTAACCCTAACCCTAAAACTAAACCCTAACCCTAACCCTAACCCCAACCCTAACCCTAACACTAACCCTAACCCTAACCCGAACACTAAACCTAACCCTAACCCTAACCCTAACCCTAACCCGAACCCGAACCCTAATCCTAACCCTAACCCGAACCCTAACCCTAACCCTAACACTAACCCTAACCCTAACGCGAACCCTAACCCTAACCCCTAACCCTAACCCTAACCCTAACCCGAAACCGAAACCTAACCCTAAACCTAACCCCTAACCCTAACCCGAAACCTAACCCTAACCCGAACCCTAACCCTAACCCTAAACCTAACCCTAACCCGAACCCGAACCCTAACCGGAACCGTACCCCTAACCCTAATCCGAACCCTAACCCTAACCCTAAACCTAAACCTAACCCGATCCCGAACCCTAACCCTAACCCTAACCCGAACTAGAACCCTAACCCTACCCGATCCCTAACCCTAACCCGAACCCTAACCCTACCCGAAACCTAACCCTAACCCGAACCCTAACCCGAACTCTAACCCTAACCCGAACCCTAACCCTAACCAGAACCCTAACCCTAAACCTAACCCGAACCCTAACCCTAACCCTAACCCGAAACCTAACCCTGACCCGAACCCTAACCCTAACCCGAACCCGAACCCAAACCCTAACCATAACCCGAACCCTAACCCTAAACCTAACCCTAACCAGAACCCTAAACAAAACCGAACCCTAAACCGAACCCGAAACCTAAACATAACCCGAACCCGAAACCTAACCCTAATCCGAACCCTAACCCTAACCCTAACCCGAATCCTAACCCTCACCCTAACCCGAACCCTAACCCGAACCCAAAACCTAACCCTAACCCTAACCCAAACCCTAACCCTAACCCTAACCCGAACCCTAACCCTAACCCGACCCCGAACCCTAACCCTAACCCTAACCCTAACCCGAAACCGACCCTAACCCTAACCCGAACCCTAACCCTAACCCTAACCATAACCCTAACCCGAACGCTAACCCTAACCCTAAACCTAACCCTAACCCTAATCCGAACCCTAACGCTAACCTGAACCCTAACCCTAACCATAACCCTAACCCTAACCCTAACCCCTAACCCTAAACCTAACCCTAACCCTAAACCTAAAACCTAACCCTAACCCTAACCCTAACCCTAACCCTAACCCGAAATCTAACCCTAACCCTAACCCGAACCCTAACCCTAACCCGAACCCTAACCCTAACCCTAACCCTAAACCTAACCCTAACCCCAACCCTAACCCTAACACTAATCCTAACCCTAACCCGAACCCTAAACCTAACCCTAACCCTAACCCTAACCCAAACCCGAACCCTAACCTTAACCCCTAACCCGAACCCTAACCCTAACCCGAACCCTAACCCTAACCCAAACCCTAACCCTAACCCGAACCCTAACCTAACCCTAATCCGAAACCTAACCCTAAACCTAACCCTAACCCTACCTCTAACCCTAACCCTAACCCTAACCCTAAACCCAAACCTAACCCTAACACTAACCCTAAACCTAAACCGAACCCTAACCATAACCCTAACCGTAACCTGAACCCGAACCCGAACCTTAACCCTAACCATAACCCGAACCCTAAACCTAACCCGAAACCTAACCGGAACCCAACCCTAACCCGAACCCTAACCCGAACCCGAACCCTAACCCTAACCCTAACCCTAACCCGAAACCTAAACCTAACCCGAACCCTAACCCTAAACCTAACCCGAACCCTAACCCGAACCCTAACCCTAAACCTAACCCGAACCCTAGCCCTAACCCTAACCCGGACCCTAACCGTAACCCGAACCCTAACCCTAACCCTAACCCTAACCCTAACCCTAACCCGAACCCTAACCCTAACCCTATTCCGAACCCTAACCCGAACCCTAACCCTAACCCTAACCTGAACACTAACCCCTAACCCTAACCCGAACCCGAACCCTAACGCGAACCCTAACGCGAACCCTAACCCTAACCATAACCTAACACTAATCCGAAACCTAAACCTAACCCTAACCCAAACCCTAACCCTAAACCTGACCCCAACCCTAACCGTAACACTAACCCTAACCCTAACCCGAACCCTAACCCTAACCCTAACCCTAACCCTAAACCAAACCCGAACCCTAACACTAACCCCTGACCCGAACCCTAACCCTAACCCGAACCCTAACCCTAACCAAAACCCTAACTCTAACCCGAACCCTAAGATAACTCTAATCCGAAACCTAACCCTAAACCTAACCCTAACCCTAACCCTAACACTAACCCCTAACCCTAACCCTAACCCTAACCCCAACCCTAACCCTAACACTAAACCTAACCCTAACCCGAACCCTAACCCTAACCCGAACCAGAACCCTAACCCTAACCCGAACCCGAACCCTAACCCTAACCCTAACCCTAACCGTAACCCTAACCCTAACCCTAACGCGAACCCTAACCCTAACCCTAACCCCTAACCCTAACCCTAACCCTAACCCGAAACCGTAACCTAACCCTAAACCTAACCCCTAACCCGAACCCGAAACCTAACCCTAAACCGAACCCTAACCCTAACCCGAACCCTAACCCTAACCAGAACCCTAACCCTACCCGAAACCTAACCCTAACCCGAACCCTAACCCGAACCCTAACCCTAACCCGAACCCTAACCCTAACCCGAACCCTAACACTAACCCTAACCCGAACCCTAACCCTAACACTAACCCGAAACCTAACCCTAACCCGAACCCTAACCCTAACCCGAACCCGAACCCAAACCCTAACCATAACCCGAACCCTAACGCTAAACCTAACCCTAACCCGAACCCTAACCAAAACCCGAACCCTAACCCGAACCCGAACCCTAACCATAACCCGAACCCGAACACTAACCCTAACCTGAACCCTAACCCTAACCCTAACCCGAACCCTAAATCTAACCCTAACCCGAACCCTAACCCTAACCCGAACCCTAACCCTAACCCTAACCCGAATCCTAAACCTCACGCTAACCCGAACCCTAACCCGAACCCTAAACCGAACCCTAACCCTAACCCAAACCCTAACCCTAACCCTAACCCGAACCCTAACCCTAACCCGACCCCGAACCCTAACCCTAAGCCTAACCCTAACCCGAAACCGAACCCTATCCCTAACCCTAACCCTAACCCTAACCCTAACCCTAACCCTAACCCGAACGCTAACCCTAACCCTAAACCTAACCCTAACCCTAATCCGAACCCTAACGCTAACCTGAACCCTAACCCTAACCATAATCCTAACCCTAACCCTAACCCCTAATCCTAAACCTAACCCTTACCCTAACCCTAAAACCTAACCCTAACCCTAACCCTAACCCTAACCCTAACCCGAACTCTAACCCTAACCCTAACCCGAACCTTAACCCTAACCCGAACCCTAACCCTAACCCTAACCCTAACCCTAACCCTAACACCAACCCTAACCCTAACACTAACCCTAACCCTAACCCGAACCCTAACCCTAACCCTAACCCTAACCCAAACCCGAACCCTAACCTTAACCCCTAACCCGAACCCTAACCCTAACCCGAACCGTAACCCTAACCCAAACCCTAACCCTAACCCGAACCCTAACTTAACCCTAATCCTAAACCTAACCCTAAACCTAACCGTAACCCTACCTCTAACCCTGACCCTAACCCTAACCCTAAACCCAAACCTAACCCTAAAACTAACCCTAACCCTAAACCGAACCCTAACCATAACCCTAACCGTAACCCGAACCTGAACCCGAACCTTAACCCTAACCATAACCCGAACCCTAACCCTAACCCGAAACCTAACCCGAACCCAACCCTAACCCGAAACCTAACCCTAACCCGAACCCTAAACCTAACCCTAACCCTAACCCGAAACCTAAACCTAACCCGAACCCTAACCCTAAAACTAACCCGAACCCTAACCCGAACCCTAACCCTAACCCTAACCCGAACCCTAGCCCTAACCCTAACCCGGACCCTAACCGTAACCCGAACCCTAACCCTAACCCTAACCCTAACCCGAACCCTAACCCTAACCCTATCCCGAACCCTAACCCGAACCCTAACCCTAACCCTAACCTGAACACTAACCCCTAACCCTAACCCGAACCCGAACCCTAACGCGAACCCTAACCCGAACCCTAACCCTAACCCTAACCTAACACTAATCCGAAACCTAAACCAAACCGTAACCCAAACCCTAACCCTAAAACTGACCCCAACCCTAACCCTAACACTAACCCTAACCCTAACCCGAAACCTAACCCTAACCCTAAACCTAACCCTAAACCAAACCCGAAACCTAACACTAACCCCTGACCCGAACCCTAACCCTAACCCGAACCCTAACCCTAACCAAAACCCTAACCCTAACCCGAACCCTGACCTAACTCTAATCCGAAACCTAACCCTAACCCTAAACCTAACCCTAAACCTAACACTAACCCCTAACCCTAACCCTAACCCTAACCCCAACCCTAACCCTAACACTAACCCTAACCCTAACCCGAACCCTAAACCTAACCCTAACCCTAACCCTAACCCTAACCCGAACCCGAACCCTAACCCTAACCCTAACCCGAACCCTAACCCTAACCCTAACCCTAACCCAAACACTAACCCTAACCCTAACCCGAACCCTAACCCTAACCCGAAACCTAACCCTAACCCTAACACTACCCTAAACCCAACACTAACCCTAACACTAAACCTAACCCTAAACAGAACCCTAACCCTAACCCTAACCCTAACCCAAACCCGAACCCTAACCTTAACCCCTAACCCGAACGCTAAACCTAACCCGAACCCTAACCCTAACCCAAACCCTAACCCTAACTCGAACCCTAACCTAACGCTAATCCGAAACCTAACCCTAAACCTAAACCTAACCCTACCTCTACCCCTAACCCTAACCCTAACCCTAAACCCAAACCTAACCCTAACACTAACCCTAACCCTAAAACGAACCCTAACCCTAACCCTAACCCTAACCCGAACCCGAACCCTAACACTAACCCCTAACCCGAACCCTAACCCTAACCCGAACCCTAACCCTAACCCGAACCCTAACCCTAACCCTAACCCGAACCCTAATCTAACCCTAATCCGAACCCTAACCCTATCCCTAACCCTAACCCTAACACTAACCCCTAACCCTAACCCGAACCCTAACCCGAACCCTAACCCGAACCCTAACCCTAACCCTAACCCGACCCCTAACCCTAACCATAACCCGAACCCTAACCAGAACCCGAACCCTAACCCTAACCCAAAACCTAACCCGAACCCAAACCTAACCCGAACCCTAACCCTAAACCGAACCCTAGCCCTAACCCTAACCCGAACCCTAACCGTAACCCGAACCCTAACCCTAACCCTAACCCTAAACCAAACCAGAACCCTAACCCTAACCAATGACCCGAACCCTAACCCTAACCCGAACCCTAACCCTAAACAAAACCCTAACCCTAACCCGAACCCTAACCTAAAACTAATCCGAAACCTAACCCTAACCCTAACCCTAACACCAACCCTAACACTAACCCCTAACCCTAACCCTAACCCTAACCCCAAACCTAACCCTAACACTAACCCTAACCCTAACCCGAACCCAAACCTAACCCTAACCCTAACCCTACCCCTAACCCGAACCCGAACTCTATCCCTAACCCGAACCCTAACCCTAACCCTAACCCTAACCCTAACGCGAACCCTAACCCTAACCCCTAACCCTAACCCTAACCCTAACCCGAAACCGAAACCTAACCCTAACCCTAACGCCTAACACTAACCCGAACCCTAACCCTAACCCGAACCCTAACCCTAACCCTAACCCTAACCCGAACCCGAACCCTAACCCGAACCGTACCCCTAACCCTAATCCGAACCCTAACCCTAACCCTAAACCTAACCCTAACCCGAACCCGAACCCTAAACCTAACCCTAACCCGAACTAGAACCCTAACCCTAACCCGAACCCTAACCTTAACCCGAACTCTAACCCTACCCGAAACCTAACCCTAACCCGAAACCTAACCCGAAACCTAACCCTAACCCTAACCCTAACCCGAACCCTAACCCTAACCCGAACCCGAACCATAACCCTAACCCTAACCCGAAACCTAACCCTAACCCGAACCCTAACCCTAAACCGAACCCGAACCCGAACCCTAAAACTAACCTGAACCCTAACCCTAAACCTAACCCTAACCCGAAACCTAACCAAATCCCGAACCCTAACCCGAACCCGAACCTTAACCATAACCCGAACCGGAACCCTAACCCTAACGTGAACCCTAACCCTAACCCTAACCCGAACCCTAAACCTAACCCTAACCCGAACCCTAAACCTAACCCGAACCCTAACCCTAACCCTAACCCGAATCCTAAACCTAACCCTAACCCGAACCCTACCCGAACCCTAAACCTAACCCTAACCCTGACCCAAACCCTAACCCTAACCCTAACCCGAACCCTAACCCTAACCCTAACCCGAACCCTAACACTAACCCTAACCCTAAACCAAACCCGAACCCGAACCCTAACCCTAACCCGAACCCTAACCCTAACCCTAACCCTAACCCTAACCCGAACCCTAACCCTAACCCTAAAACTAACCCTAACCCTAATCCGAACCCTAACGCTAACCCGAACCCTAACCCTAACCCTAACCCTAACCCTAACACTAACCCCTAACCCTAACCCTAACCCAAACCCTAACCCTAAAACCTAACCCTAACCCTAACCCTAACCATAACCCTAACCCGAACACTAACACTAACCCTAACCCGAACCCTAACCCAAACCCTAACCCTAACCCGAACCCTAACCCTAACCCTAAACCTAACCCTAACCCTAATCGGAACCCTAACGCTAACCCGAACCCTAACCCTAACCATAACCCTAACCCTAACCCTAACCCCTAACCCTAAACGTAACCCTAACCCTAACCCTAAAACCTAACCCTAACCATAACCCTAACCCTAAACCTAACCAGAACACTAACCCTAACCCTAACCCGAACCCTAACCCTAACCCGAACCATAACTCTAAACCTAACCCTAACCCTAACCCTAACCCCAACCCTAAACCTAACACTAACCCTAACCCTAACCCGAACCCTAACCCTAACCCTAACCCTAACCCGAACCCGAACCCTAACCTTAACCCCTAACCCGAACCCTAAACCTAACCCGAACCCTAACCCTAACCCAAACCCTAACCCTAACCCGAACCCTAACCTAACACTAATCCGAAACAAAACCCTAAACCTAAACCTAACCCTACCTCTAACCCTAACCCTAACCCTAACCCTAAACCCAAACCTAACCCTAACACTAACCCTAACCCTAAAACGAACCCTAACCCTAACCCTAACCCTAATCCGAACCCGAACCCTAACACTAACCCCTAACCCGAACCCTAACCCTAACCCGAACCCTAACCCTAACACGAACCCTAACCCTAACCCTAACCCGAACCTTAAACTAACCCTAATCCGAACCTTAACCCTATCCCTAACCCTAACCCTAACACTAACCCCTAACCCTAACCCGAACCCTAACCCGAACCCTAACCCTAACCCTAACCCTAACCCGAACCCTAAACCTAACCCTAACCGGAACCCTAAACCTAACCCTAACCCGAACCTGAACCCTAACCCTTTACCCGAATCCTAACCCTAACCCGAACCCTAACCCGAACCCTAAACCTAAACCTAACCCCGAACCCGAACCCTAACCCTATCCCTAACCCTAACCCGAACCCTAAACCGAACCCTAAACCGAACCCCAACCCTAACCCTAAGCCGAACCCGACCCTAACCCTAACCCGAACCCTAACCCTAACGCGAACCCTAACCCTAACCCTAACCCGAACCCTAACGCTAACCCTAACCCGACCCCTAAACCGAACAGTAACACGAACCCTAAACCTAACCCTAACCCGAACCCTAAACCGAACCCTAACCCTAACCCTAACCCGAACCCTAACCCTAACCCGAACCCTTACCATAACCCTAACCCGAACCCTAACCCTAACCCGAACCCGAACCCTAACCCTAACCCAAAACCTAACCCGAACCCAAACCTAACCCGAACCCTAACCCTAACCCGAAACCTAACCCTAACCCTAACCCTAACCCGAAACCTAAACCTAACCCGAACACTAACCCTAAACCTAACCCGAAACCTAACCCGAACCCTAACCCTAACCCTAAACCGAACCCTAGCCCTAACCCTAACCCGAACCCTAACCGTAACCCGAACCCTAACCCTAAACCTAACCCTAACCCAAACCCGAACCCTAACCCTAACCAATGACCCGAACCCTAACCCTAACCCGAACCCTAACCCTAAACAAAACCCTAACCCTAACCCGAACCCTAACCTAAACCTAATCCTAAACCTAACCCTAACCCTAACCCTAACCCCAACCCTAACCCTAACACTAACCCTAACCCTATCCCGAACCCAAACTTAACCCTAACCTAACCCTAACCCTAACCCGAACCCGAACCCTAACCCTAACCCGAACCCTAACCCTAACCCTAACCCTAACCCTAACGTGAACCCTAACTCTAACCCCTAACACTAACCCTAAACCTAACCCGAAACCGAAACCTAACCCTAACCCTAACCCGTAACCCTAACCAGAAACCTAACCCGAACCCTAATCCTAACCCGAACCCTAACCCTAACCCGAACCCTAACCCTAACCCTAACCCTAACCCTAACCCTAACCCTAACACTAACCCTAACCCTAACACTAACCCCTAACCCTAACCCTAACCCTAACCCTAAAACCTAACCCTAACCCTAACCCTAAACCTAACCCTAACCCGAACACTAACCCTAACCCTAACCCTAACCCTAACCCAAACCCTAACCCTAACCCGAACCCTAACCCTAACCCTAAACCTAACCCTAACCCTAATCGGAACCCTAACGCTAACCCGAAACCTAACCCTAACCATAACCCTAACCCTACCCCTAACCCCTAACCCTAAACCTAACGCTAACCCTAACCCTAAAACCTAAACCTAACCATAACCCTAACCCTAACCCTAACCCGAACACTAACCCTAACCCTAACCCGAACCCTAACCCTAACCCGAACCCTAAATCTAACCCTAACCCTAACCCTAACCCTAACCCTAACCCTAACCCGAACACTAACCCTAACCCTAACCCGAACTCTAACCCTAACCCGAACCCTAACTCTAACCCTAAACCTAACCCTAACCCTAACCCCAACCCTAACCCTAACACTAACCCTAACCCTAAACCGAACCCTAAACCTAACACTAACCCTAACCCTAACCCAAACCCGAACCCTAACCTTAACCCCTTACCCGAACCCTAAACCTAACCCTAACCCTAAACCTAACCCAAACCCTAACCCTAACCCGAACCCTAACCTAACGCTAATCCGAAACCTAACCCTAAACCTAACCCTAACCCTACCTCTAACGCTAACCCTAACCCTAACCCTAAACCCAAACCTAACCCTAACACTAACCCTAACCCTAAAACGAACCCTAACCCTAACCCTAACCCTAACCCTAACCCGAACCCTAACCCTAACCCTAAACCTAACCCTAACCCTAATCGGAACCCTAACGCTAACCCGAACCCTAACCCTAACCATAACCCTAACCCTAACCCTAACCCCTAACCCTAAACGTAACCCTAACCCTAACCCTAAAACCTAACCCTAACCATAACCCTAACCCTAACCCTAACCAGAACACTAACCCTAACCCTAACCCGAACCCTAACCCTAACCCGAACCATAACTCTAAACCTAACCCTAACCCTAACCCTAACCCCAACCCTAACCCTAACACTAACCCTAACCCTAACCCGAACCCTAAACCTAACCCTAACCCTAACCCGAACCCGAACCCTAACCTTAACCCCTAACCCGAACCCTAAACCTAACCCGAACCCTAACCCTAACCCAAACCCTAACCCTAACCCGAACCCTAACCTAACACTAATCCGAAACAAAACCCTAAACCTAAACCTAACCCTACCTCTAACCCTAACCCTAACCCTAACCCTAAACCCAAACCTAACCCTAACACTAATCCTAACCCTAAAACGAACCCTAACCCTAACCCTAACCCTAACCCGAACCCGAACCCTAACACTAACCCCTAAACCGAACCCTAACCCTAACCCGAACCCTAACCCTAACACGAACCCTAACCCTAACCCTAACCCGAACCTTAAACTAACCCTAATCCGAACCTTAACCCTATCCCTAACCCTAACCCTAACACTAATCCCTAACCCTAACCCGAACCCTAACCCGAACCCTAACCCTAACCCTAACCCTAACGCCAACCCTAACACTAACCCCTAACCCTAACACTAACCCTAACCCCAACCCTAACCCTAACACTAACCCTAACCCTAACCCGAACCCAAACCTAACCCTAACCCTAACCCTAACCCTAACCCGAACCCTAACCCTAACCCGAACCCTAACCCTAACCCTAACCCTAACGCGAACCCTAACCCTAACACCTAACCCTAACCCTAACCCTAACCCGAACCCTAAACCTAACCCTAACCGGAACCCTAACCCTAACCCTAACCCGAACCTGAACCCTAACCCTTTACCCGAATCCTAACCCTAAACCGAACCCTAACCCGAAACCTAAACCTAAACCTAACCCCGAACCCGAACCCTAACCCTATCCCTAACCCTAACCCGAACCCTAAACCGAACCCTAAACCGAACCCCAACCCTAACCCTAAGCCGAACCCGACCCTAACCCTAACCCGAACCCTAACCCTAACGCGAACCCTAACCCTAACCCTAACCCGAACCCTAACCCTAACCCTAACCCGACCCCTAAACCGAACAGTAACACGAACCCTAAACCTAACCCTAACCCGAACCCTAAACCGAACCCTAACCCTAACCCTAACCCGAACCCTAACCCTAACCCGAACCCTTACCCTAACCCTAACCCGAACCCTAACCCTAACCCGAACCCGAACCCTAACCCTAACCCAAAACCTAACCCGAACCCAAACCTAACCCGAACCCTAACCCTAACCCGAAACCTAACCCTAACCCTAACCCTAACCCGAAACCTAAACCTAACCCGAACCCTAACCCTAAACCTAACCTGAAACCTAACCCGAACCCTAACCCTAACCCTAAACCGAACCCTAGCCCTAACCCTAACCCGAACCCTAACCGTAAACCGAACCCTAACCCTAAACCTAACCCCTAACCCTAAACCTAACACTAACCCTAAACCTAAAACCTAACCCTAACCCTAACCCTAACCGTAACCCGAACACTAACCCTAACCCTAACCCGAACCCTAACCCTAACCCGAACCCTAACTCTAACCCTAAACCTAACCCTAACCCTAACCCCAACCCTAACCCTAACACTAACCCTAACCCTAACCCGAACCCTAAACCTAACACTAACACTAACCCTAACCCTAACCCGAACCCTAACCCTAACCCGAATCCTAACACTAACCCGAACCCTAACCCTAACCCTAAGCCTAAACCTAACCCTAACCCGAACACTAACCCTAACTCTAACCCTAACCCTAACCCTAACCCTAACCCTAACCCCAAAACTAACCCTAACACTAACCCGAACCCTAACCCGAAACCTGAACCTAACCCTAACCCTAACCCTAACCCAAACCCGAACACTAACCTTAACCCCTAACCCGAACCCTAAACCTAACCCGAACCCTAACCCTAACCCAAACCCTAACCCTAACCCGAACCCTAACCTAACGCTAATCCGAAACCTAACCTTAAACCTAACCTAACCCTACCTCTAACCCTAACCCTAACCCTAACCCTAAACCCAAACCTAACCCTAACACTAACCCTAACCCTAAAACGAACCCTAACCCTAACCCTAACCCTAACCCGAACCCGAACCCTAACACTAACCCCTAACCCGAACCCTAACCCTAACCCGAACCCTAACCCTAACCCGAACCCTAACCCTAACCCTAACCCAAACCCTAAACTAACCCTAATCCGAACCCTAACCCTATCCCTAACCCTAAACCTAACACTAACCCCTACCCTAACCCGAACCCTAACCCGAACCCTAACCCGAACCCTAACCCTAACCCTAACCCGACCACTAACCCTAACCATAACCCGAACCCTAACCCGAACCATAACCCTAACCCTAACCCGAACCCTAACCCGAACCCTAACCCTAACCCGAACACTAACCCGAAACCTAACCCTAACCCGAACCCTAACCCTAAACCGAACCCGAACCCGAACCCTAAAACTAACCTGAACCCTAACACTAAACGTAACCCTAACCCGAAACCTAACCAAATCCCGAACCCTAACCCGAACCCGAACCCTAACCATAACCCGAACCGGAACCCTAACCCTAACCCGAACCCTAACCCTAACCCGAACCCTAACCCTAACCCTAACCCGAATCCTAAACCTAACCCTAACCCGAACCCTACCCGAACCCTAAACCTAACCCTAACCCTGACCCAAACCCTAACCCTAACCCTAACCCGAACCCTAACCCTAACCCTAACCCGAACCCTAACCCTAACCCTAACCCTAAACCAAACCCGAACCCGAACCCTAACCCTAACCCGAACCCTAACCCTAACCCTAACCCTAACCCTAACCCGAACCCTAACCCTAACCCTAAAACTAACCCTAACCCTAATCCGAACCCTAACGCTAACCCGAACCCTAACCCTAACCCTAACCCTAACCCTAACACTAACCCCTAACCCTAACCCTAACCCAAACCCTAACCCTAAAACCTAACCCTAACCCTAACCCTAACCCTAACCCGAACACTAACACTAACCCTAACCCGAACCCTAACCCAAACCCTAACCCTAACCCGAACCCTAACCCTAACCCTAAACCTAACCCTAACCCTAATCGGAACCCTAACGCTAACCCGAACCCTAACCCTAACCATAACCCTAACACTAACCCTAACCCCTAACCCTAAACGTAACCCTAACCCTAACCCTAAAACCTAACCCTAACCATAACCCTAACCCTAAACCTAACCAGAACACTAACCCTAACCCTAACCCGAACCCTAACCCTAACCCGAACCATAACTCTAAACCTAACCCTAACCCTAACCCTAACCCCAACCCTAACCCTAACACTAACCCTAACCCTAACCCGAACCCTAACCCTAACCCTAACCCTAACCCGAACCCGAACCCTAACCTTAACCCCTAACCCGAACCCTAAACCTAACCCGTACCCTAACCCTAACCCAAACCCTAACCCTAACCCGAACCCTAACCTAACACTAATCCGAAACAAAACCCTAAACCTAAACCTAACCCTACCTCTAACCCTAACCCTAATCCTAACCCTAAACCCAAACCTAACCCTAACACTAACCCTAACCCTAAAACGAACCCTAACCCTAACCCTAACCCTAACCCGAACCCGAACCCTAACACTAACCCCTAACCCGAACCCTAACCCTAACCCGAACCCTAACCCTAACACGAACCCTAACCCTAACCCTAACCCGAACCTTAAACTAACCCTAATCCGAACCTTAACCCTATCCCTAACCCTAACCCTAACACTAACCCCTAACCCTAACCCGAACCCTAACCCGAACCCTAACCCTAACCCTAACCCTAACGCCAACCCTAACACTAACCCCTAACCCTAACACTAACCCTAACCCCAACCCTAACCCTAACACTAACCCTAACCCTAACCCGAACCCAAACCTAACCCTAACCCTAACCCTAACCCGAACCCTAACCCTAACCCGAACCCTAACCCTAACCCTAACCCTAACGCGAACCCTAACCCTAACCCCTAACCCTAACCCTAACCCTAACCCTAACCCGAACCCTAAACCTAACCCTAACCGGAACCCTAACCCTAACCCTAACCCGAACCTGAACCCTAACCCTTTACCCGAATCCTAACCCTAACCCGAACCCTAACCCGAACCCTAAACCTAAACCTAACCCCGAACCCGAACCCTAACCCTATCCCTAACCCTAACCCGAACCCTAAACCGAACCCTAAACCGAACCCCAACCCTAACCCTAAGCCGAACCCGACGCTAACCCTAACCCGAACCCTAACCCTAACGCGAACCCTAACCCTAACCCTAACCCGAACCCTAACCCTAACCCTAACCCGACCCCTAAACCGAACAGTAACACGAACCCTAAACCTAACCCTAACCCGAACCCTAAACCGAACCCTAACCCTAACCCGAACCCTAACCCTAACCCGAACCCTTACCCTAACCCTAACCCGAACCCTAACCCTAACCCGAACCCGAACCCTAACCCTAACCCAAAACCTAACCCGAACCCAAACCTAACCCGAACCCTAACCCTAACCCGAAACCTAACCCTAACCCTAACCCTAACCCGAAACCTAAACCTAACCCGAACACTAACCCTAAACCTAACCCGAAACCTAACCCGAACCCTAACCCTAACCCTAAACCGAACCCTAGCCCTAACCCTAACCCGAACCCTAACCGTAACCCGAACCCTAACCCTAAACCTAACCCTAACCCAAACCCGAACCCTAACCCTAACCAATGACCCGAACCCTAACCCTAACCCGAACCCTAACCCTAAACAAAACCCTAACCCTAACCCGAACCCTAACCTAAACCTAATCCGAAACCTAACCCTAACCCTAACCCTAACCCCAACCCTAACCCTAACACTAACCCTAACCCTATCCCGAACCCAAACTTAACCCTAACCTAACCCTAACCCTAACCCGAACCCGAACCCTAACCCTAACCCGAACCCTAACCCTAACCCTAACCCTAACCCTAACGTGAACCCTAATCCTAACCCCTAACACTAACCCTAAACCTAACCCGAAACCGAAACCTAACCCTAACCCTAACCCGTAACCCTAACCAGAAACCTAACCCGAACCCTAATCCTAACACGAACCCTAACACTAACCCTAACCCTAACACTAACCCCTAACCCTAACCCTAACCCTAACCCTAAAACCTAACCCTAACCCTAACCCTAAACCTAACCCTAACCCGAACACTAACCCTAACCCTAACCCTAACCCTAACCCAAACCCTTACCCTAACCCGAACCCTAACCCTAACCCTAAACCTAACCCTAACCCTAATCGGAACCCTAACGCTAACCCGAACCCTAACCCTAACCATAACCCTAACCCTACCCCTAACCCCTAACCCTAAACCTAACGCTAACCCTAACCCTAAAACCTAAACCTAACCATAACCCTAACCCTAACCCTAACCCGAACACTAACCCTAACACTAACCCGAACCCTAACCCTAACCCGAACCCTAAATCTAACCCTAACCCTAACCCTAACCCTAACCCTAACCCTAACCCTAACCCGAACACTAACCCTAACCCTAAACCGAACCCTAACCCTAACCCGAACCCTAACTCTAACCCTAAACCTAACCCTAACCCTAACCCCAACCCTAACCCTAACACTAACCCTAACCCTAAACCGAACCCTAAACCTAACACTAACCCTAACCCTAACCCAAACCCGAACCCTAACCTTAACCCCTTACCCGAACCCTAAACCTAACCCTAACCCTAAACCTAACCCAAACCCTAACCCTAACCCGAACCCTAACCTAACGCTAATCCGAAACCTAACCCTAAACCTAACCCTAACCCTACCTCTAACGCTAACCCTAACCCTAACCCTAAACCCAAACCTAACCCTAACACTAACCCTAACCCTAAAACGAACCCTAACCCTAACCCTAACCCTAACCTTAACCCCTAACCCGAACCCTAAACCTAACCCGAACCCTAACCCTAACCCAAACCCTAACCCTAACCCGAACCCTAACCTAACACTAATCCGAAACAAAACCCTAAACCTAAACCTAACCCTACCTCTAACCGTAACCCTAACCCTAACCCTAAACCCAAACCTAACCCTAACACTAATCCTAACCCTAAAACGAACCCTAACCCTAACCCTAACCCTAACCCGAACACGAACCCTAACACTAACCCCTAACCCGAACCCTAACCCTAACCCGAACCCTAACCCTAACACGAACCCTAACCCTAACCCTAACCCGAACCTAAAACTAACCCTAATCCGAACCTTAACCCTATCCCTAACCCTAACCCTAACACTAACCCCTAACCCTAACCCGAACCCTAACCCTAACCCTAACACTAACGCCAACCCTAACACTAACCCCTAACCCTAACACTAACCCTAACCCCAACCCTAACCCTAACACTAACCCTAACCCTAACCCGAACCCAAACCTAACCCTAACCCTAACCCTAACCCTAACCCTATCCCGAACCCTAACCCTAACCCGAACCCTAACCCAAACCCTAACCCTAACGCGAACCCTAACCCTAACACCTAACCCTAACCCTAACCCTAACCCGAACCCTAAACCTAACCCTAACCGGAACCCTAACCCTAACCCTAACCCGAACCTGAACCCTAACCCTTTACCCGAATCCTAACCCTAAACCGAACCCTAACCCGAACCCTAAACCTAAACCTAACCCCGAACCCGAACCCTAACCCTATCCCTAACCCTAACCCGAACCCTAAACCGAACCCTAACCCAAACCCCAACCCTAACCCTAAGCCGAACCCGACCCTAACCCTAACCCGAACCCTAACCCTAACGCGAACCCTAACCCTAACCCTAACCCGAACCCTAACCCTAACCCTAACCCGACCCCTAAACCGAACAGTAACACGAACCCTAAACCTAACCCTAACCCGAACCCTAAACCGAACCCTAACCCTAACCCTAACCCGAACCCTAACCCTAACCCGAACCCTTACCCTAACCCTAACCCGAACCCTAACCCTAACCCGAACCCGAACCCTAACCCTAACCCAAAACCTAACCCGAACCCAAACCTAACCCGAACCCTAACCCTAACCCGAAACCTAACCCTAACCCTAACCCTAACCCGAAACCTAAACCTAACCCGAACCCTAACACTAAACCTAACCCGAAACCTAACCCGAACCCTAACCCTAACCCTAAACCGAACCCTAGCCCTAACCCTAACCCGAACCCTAACCGTAAACCGAACCCTAACCCTAAACCTAACCATAACCCAAACCCGAACCCTAACCCTAACCAATGACCCGAACCCTAACCCTAACCCGAACCCTAACCCTAAACAAAACCCTAACCCTAACCCTAACCCTAACCTAAACCTAATCCGAAACCTAACCCTAACCCTAACCCTAACCCCAACCCTAACCCTAACACTAACCCTAACCCTATCCCGAACCCAAACTTAACCCTAACCTAACCCTAACCCTAACCCGAACCCGAACCCTAACCCTAACCCGAACCCTAACCCTAACCCTAACCCTAACCCTAACGTGAACCCTAACCCTAACCCCTAACACTAACCCTAAACCTAACCCGAAACCGAAACCTAACCCTAACCCTAACCCGTAACCCTAACCAGAAACCTAACCCGAACCCTAATCCTAACCCGAACCCTAACCCTAACCCGAACCCTAACCCTAACCCTAACCCTAACCCTAACCCTAACCCTAACCCTAACACTAACACCTAACCCTAACCCTAACCCTAACCCTAAAACCTAACCCTAACCCTAACCCTAAACCTAACCCTAACCCTAATCGGAACCCTAACGCTAACCCGAACCCTACCCTAACCATAACCCTAACCCTACCCCTAACCCCTAACCCTAAACCTAACGGTAACCCTAACCCTAAAACCTAACCCTAACCCTAACCCTAACCCTAACCCTAACCCTAACCCGAACACTAACCCTAACCCTAACCCGAACCCTAACCCTAACCCGAACCCTAATTCTAACCCTAAACCTAACCCTAACCCTAACCCCAACCCTAACCCTAACACTAACCCTAACCCTAACCCGAACCCTAAACCTAACACTAACCCTAACCCTAACCCTAACCCGAACCCTAACCCTAACCCGAACCCTAACACTAACCCGAACCCTAACCCTAACCCTAACCCTAAACCTAACCCTAACCCGAACACTAACCCTAACTCTAACCCTAACCCTAACCCTAACCCTAACCCTAACCCTAACCCCAAAACTAACCCTAACACTAACCCGAACCCTAACCCGAAACCTAAACCTAACCCTAACCCTAACCCTAACCCAAACCCGAACACTAACCTTAACCCCTAGCCCGAACCCTAAACCTAACCCGAACCCTAACCCTAACCCAAACCCTAACCCTAACCCGAACCCTAACCTAACGCTAATCCGAAACCTAACCTTAAACCTAACCTAACCCTACCTCTAACCCTAACCCTAACCCTAACCCTAAACCCAAACCTAACCCTAACACTAACCCTAACCCTAAAACGAACCCTAACCCTAACCCTAACCCTAACCCGAACCCGAACCCTAACACTAACCCCTAACCCGAACCCTAACCCTAACCCGAACCCTAACCCTAACCCGAACCCTAACCCTAACCCAAACCCTAAACTAACCCTAATCCGAACCCTAACCCTATCCCAAACCCTAAACCTAACACTAACCCCTAACCCTAACCCGAACCCTAACCCGAACCCTAAACCAAACCCTAACCCTAAACCTAACCCGACCACTAACCCTAACCCTAACCCTAACCCTAACCCGAACCATAACCCTAACCCTAACACTAACCCTAACCCTAACCCTAACCCTAACCTTAACACTAAACCGAACGCTAACTCTAACCCGAACCCTAAACCGAACCCCAACCTGAACCCTAAACCTAACCCTAACACTAACCCGAACCCTAACCCGAAACCTAACCAGAACCCTAACCCTAACCCTAACCCGAAACATAACCCTAACCCTAACCCGAACCCTAACCCGAACCCTAACCCTAACCCTAACCCGACCCTAACCCTAACACTAACCCGAACCCTAACACGAACCCTAACACTAAACCTAACCCTAACCCGAACCCTAAACCTAACCCTAAACGGAACGCTAACCCTAACCCTAAACCGAACCCGAACCCTAACCCTACACCCGCATCCTAACCCTAACCCGAACGCTAACCCGAACCCTAACCCTAAACCTAACCCCGAACCTGATCCCTAAGCCTATCCCTAACCCTAACCCGAACCCTAACCCGAACCCTAAACCGAACCCCAACCCTAACCCTAACCCGAACCCGACCCTAACCCTAACCCTAACCCGAACCCTAACCCTAACCCGAACCCTAACCCTAACCCTAACCCGAACCCTAACCCTAACCCTAACCCGACCCCTAAACCGAACAGTAACACGAACCCTAAACCTAACCCTAACCCTAACCCTAACACGAACCCTAACCCTAACCCTAACCCGAACCCTAACCCTAACCCAAACCCTTACCCTAACCCTAACACGAACCCTAACCCTAACCCGAACCGGAACCCTAACCCTAACCCAAAACCTAACCCGAACCCAAACCTAACCCGAACCCTAACCCTAACCCGAAACATAACCCTAACCCTAACCCTAAACCGAAACCTAAACCTAACCCGAACCCTAACCCTAAACCTAACCCGAACCCTAACCCGAACCCTAAACCGAACCCTAGCCCTAACCCTAACCCGAACCCTACCGTAACCCGAACCCTAACCCTAACGCTAACCCTAACCCAAACCCGAACCCTAACCCTAACCAATGACCCGAACCCTAACCCTAACCCGAACCCTAACCCTAAACAAAACCCTAACCCTAACCCGAACCCTAACCTAAACCTAATCCGAAACCTAACCCTAAACCTAACCCTAACCCCAACCCTAACACTAACCCCTAACCCTAACCCTATCCCTAACCACAACCCTAACCCTAACACTAACCCTAACCCTAACCCGAACCCAAACCTAACCCTAACAATAACCCTAACCCTAACCCGAACCCGAACCCTAACCCTAACCCGAACCCTAACCCTAACCCTAACCCTAACCCTAACCCTAACGCGAACCCTAACCCTAACCCCTAACCCTAACCCTAACCCTAACCCGAAACAGAAACCTAACCCTAACCCTAAGCCCTAACCCTAACACGAACCCTAACCCTAACCCGAACCCTAACCCTAACCCTAACCCTAACCCTAACCCTGACCCGAACCCGAACCCTAACCCGAACCGTACCCTAACCCTAATCCGAACCCTAACCCTAACCCTAAACCTAACCCTAACCCGAACCCGAAACCTAACCCTAACCCTAACACTAACCTGAACCCTAACCCTAACCCTAACCCTAACCCTATCCCTAAACCGAACCCTAACCCTAACCCTAACCCGAACCCTAACCCTAACCCTAACCCTAACCCTAACCCGAACCCTAACCCTAACCCGAACCCTAACCCGAACCCTAACCCTAACCCTAACCTGAACCCTAACCCTAACCCTAACCCGAAACCTAACCCGAACCCTAACCTTAACCCTAACCGGAACCCTAACTCTAACCCTAACCTGAACCCGAACCCTAACCCCTTACCCGAAACCTAACCCTAACCCGAACCCTAACCCGAACCCTAAACCTAACCCTAACTCCGAACCCGAACCCTAACCCTAACCCTAACCCTAACCCGAAACCTAACTCGAACCCGAACCCTAACCCTAACCCGAACCCGAACCCTAACCCTAACCCTAACCCGAACCCTAACCCTAACACGAACCCTAACCCTAACCCTAACCCGAACCCTAACCCTAACCCTAACCCGAACCCGAACCCTAACCCTAACCCTAACCCGAACCCTAACCCTAACACGAACCCTAACCCTAACCCTAACCCGAACCCTAACCCTAACCCTAACCCGAACCCTAACCCGAACCCTAACCCTAACCCGAACAGTAACCCTAACCCTAACCCTAAACCTAACCCTAACCCGAACCCGAACCCTAACCCGAACCCTACCCCTAACCCTAATCCGAACCCTAACCCTAACCGTAACGCTAACCCTAACCCTAACCCGAACCCTAACACTAACCAGAACGCTAACCCTAACCCTAACCCTAACCCGAACCCTAACCCGAACCGTAACCCTAACCCTAACCCGAACCCTTACTCTAACCCTAACCCGAACCCTATCCCTAACCCTAACTCTAACCCTAACCCTAACCCGAACCCGAACGCTAACCCGAACCCTAACCCTAACCCGAACCCGAACCCTAACCCTAACCCGAACCAGAACACTAACCCTAACACTAAACCGAACCCTAACCCTAACCTGAACCCTAACCCTAACCCTAACCCTAACCCGAACCCTAACCTAACCCTAACCCGACCCCTAACACGAACCCTAACGCGAACCCTAACCCTAACCCTAAACCTAACCCGAACCTTAACCCTAAACCGAACCCGAACCGTAACTCTAACCCTAACCCTAACCCTAACCCTAAACCGAAACCTAAACCTAACCCTAACCCTAACCCGAACCCTAACCCTAACCCTAACCCTAAACCGAACCCTAACCCGAACCCTAACCATAACCCTAACCCGAAACCTAACCCTAACCCTAACCCTAAACCGAACCCTAACCCTAACCATAACGCTAACCCTAACCCTAACCCGAAACCTAACCCTAACCCTAACCCGAACCCTAACCCTAACCGTAACCCTAACCCTAACCCGAACCCTAACCCTAACCCTAACCCCTAACCCTAACCCTAACCCTAACCCGAACCCTAACCCTAACCCTAACCCTAACCCTAACCCGAAGCCGAACCCTAACCCGAACCCTACCCATAACCCTAATCCGAACCCTAAACCTAACCTTAACCCTAACACTAACCCTAACCCGAACCTGAACCCTAACCCTAACCCTAAACCTAACGCTAACCCTAACCCGAACTCTAACCCTAACCCGAATCCTAACCCCTAACCCTAACCCTAACCTACCCCTAACCCGAACCCTAACCCTAACCCTACCTCCTAAACCTAACCCTAACCCTAACCCGATCCCTAACCCTAACCCGAACCCTAACCCTACCCCGAACCCTAACCCGAACCCTAACCCTAACCCGAACCCGAAACCTACCCCTAACACGAACCCTAAACCTAACCCTAACCCTAACCCTAACACTAACCCTAACCCGAACCTGAACCCTAACACGAACCCTAACCCGAACCCTAACCCGAAACCTAACCCTAACACTAACCCTAACCCTAAACCGAACCCTAACCCTAACCCGAACCCTAACCCTAACCCGAAACCGAAACCGAACCTTAAACCTAACCGTAACCCGAACCCGAACCCTAACCCTAATCCTAACCCGAACCCTAACCCTAACCCGAACCCTAACCCGAACCCGAACCCTAACCCTAACCCGAACCCTAACCCTAACACTAACCCTAACCCTAACCCGAACCCTAACCCTAACCCGAACCCTAACCCTAACCCGAACCCTAACCCTAACCCGAACCCTAACCCTAACCCGAAACCTAACCCTAACCCTAACCCTAAGCCTAACCCGAACCCTAACCCGAACCCTAACACTAACCCTAACCTGAACACTAACCCTAACCCTAACCCTAACCCGAACCCGAACCCTAACCCTAACCCTAACAGGAACCCTAACCCTAACCTGAACCCGAACATTAACACCTTACCCGAATCCTAACCCTAACCCGAACCCTAACCCGAACCCTAAACCTAACCCTAACTCCGAAACCGAACCCTAACCCTAGCACTAACCCTAACCCGAAACCTAACTCGAACCCGAAACCAAACCCTAACCCGAACCCGAACCCTAACCCTAACCCTAACCCGAACCCTAACCCTAACACGAACCCTAACCCTAACCCTAACCTGACACCTAACCAGAAAGCTAACACGAACCCTTACCATAAACCTAACCCTAACCCTAACCCGAACCTTAACAATAACCCTAACCCAAACCTTAACCCTAACCCTAACCCTAACCCTAAACCTAACCCTAACCCGAACCCTAACCCGAACCCTAACCCTAACCCGAACCCTAACCCTAACCCTAACCTAACCCTAACCCGAACCCTAACCTGAACCCTAAACCTAACCCTAACCCGAACACTATCACTAACCCTAACCCTAACCCGAACCCTAACCCGAACCCTAAACCTAACCCGAACTGTAACCCTAACCCTAACCCCTAAACCTAACCCTGACCGTAACCCGAACCCTAACCCTAACCCTAAACCTAACCCTAACCCGAACCCGAACCCGAACCCTAACCCGAACCCTAACCCGAACCCTAACACTAACCAGAACGCTAACCCTAACCCTAACCCTAACCCGAACCCTAAACCGAACCGTAACCCTAACCCTAACCCTAACCTGAACCCTAACCCTAACCCTAACCCGAACCCTAACCCTAACCCTAACTCTAACCCTAACCCTAATCTGAACCCGAACCCTAACCCGAACCCTAACCCTAACCCGAACCCGAACCCTAACCCTAACCCGAACCCGAACCCTAACCCTAACACTAAACCGAACCCTAACCCTAACCTGAACCCTAACCCTAACACTAACCCTACCCGAACCCTAACCTAACCCTAACCCGACCCCTAACACGAACCCTAACGCGAACCCTAACCCTAACCCTAACCCTAACCCGAACCCTAACCCTAACCGTAACCCTAACCCTAACCCGAAACCTAACCCTAACCCTAACCCCTAACCCTAACCCTAACCCTAACCCGAACCCTAACCCTAACCCTAACCCTAACCCTAACCCGAAGCCGAACCCTAACCCGAACCCTACCCATAACCCTAATCCGAACCCTAACCCTAACCTTAACCCTAACCCTAACCCTAACCCTATCCCTCACCCTAACCCTAACCCTAACCCTAACCCTAACCCTACCCCTAACACGAACCCTAACCCTAACCCTACCTCCTAAACCTAACCCTAACCCTAACCTGAAAACTAACCCTAACCCGAACCCTAACCCTACCCCGAACCCTAACCCGAACCCTAACCCTAACCCGAACCCGAACCCTACCAGTAAAACGAACCCTAAACCTAACCCGAACCCTAACACCAACACTAACCCTAACCCGAACCTGAACCCTAACACTAACCCTAACCCGAACCCTAACCCGAAACCGAACCCTAAACCTAACACTAACCCTAAACCGAACCCGAACCCTAACCCTAACCCTAAACCTAACACTAACCCTAACCCTAACCCGAACCCTAATCCGAACCAGAACCCTAACCCTAACCCTAACCCGAACCCTAACCCTAACCCGAACCCTAACACTAACCCGAACCCTAACCCTAACCCGAACCCGAACCCTAACCCTAACCCTAACCCTAACTGGAACCCTAACCCTAACCCGAACCGTAACCCTAACCCAAACACTAACCCTATCCCGAACCCTAACCCGAACCCTAACCCGAACCCTAACCCTAAACTTAACCCGAAACCGAACCCTAACCCTAACCCTAACCCTAAACCTAACCCGGACCCTAACCCGAACCCTAACCCTAACACGAACCCTAACCCGAACCCTAACCCGAACCCTAACCCTAACACGAACCCTAACCCTAACCCTAACACGAACCCTAACCCTAACCCTAACCTGAACCCGAACCCTAACCCTAACCCTAACCCGAACCCTAACCCTAACACGAACCCTAACCCTAACCCTAACCCGAACCCTAACCCTAACCCTAACCCGAACCCTAACCCGAACCCTAACCCTAACCCGAACAGTAACCCTAACCCTAACCCTAAACCTAACCCTAACCCGAACCCGAACCCTAACCCGAACCCTACCCCTAACCCTAATCCGAACCCTAACCCTAACCGTAACCCTAACCCTAACCCTAACCCGAACCCTAACACTAACCAGAACGCTAACCCTAACCCTAACCCTAACCAGAACCCTAACCCGAACCGTAACCCTAACCCTAACCCGAACCCTTACTCTAACCCTAACCCGAACCCTAACCCTAACCCTAACTCTAACCCTAACCTTAACCCGAACCCGAACGCTAACCCGAACCCTAACCCTAACCCTAACCCGAACCCGAACCCTAACCCTAACCCGAACCAGAACACTAACCCTAACACTAAACCGAACCCTAACCCTAACCTGAACCCTAACCCTAACCCTAACCCTAACCCGAACCCTAACCTAACCCTAACCCGACCCCTAACACGAACCCTAACGCGAACCCTAACCCTAACCCTAAACCTAACCCGAACCTTAACCCTAAACCGAACCCGAACCCTAACTCTAACCCTAACCCTAACCCTAACCCTAAACCGAAACCTAAACCTAACCCTAACCCTAACCCGAACCCTAACCCTAACCCTAACCCTAAACCGAACCCTAACCCGAACCCTAACCATAACCCTAACCCGAAACCTAACCCTAACCCTAACCCTAAACCGGACCCTAACCCTAACCATAACCCTAACCCTAACCCTAACCCGAAACCTAACCCTAACCCTAACCCGAACCCTAACCCTAACCGTAACCCTAACCCTAACCCGAACCCTAACCCTAACCCTAACCCCTAACCCTAACCCTAACCCTAACCCGAACCCTAACCCTAACCCTAACCCTAACCCTAACCCTAACCCGAAGCCGAACCCTAACCCGAACCCTACCCAAACCCTAATCCGAACCCTAACCCTAACCTTAACCCTAACCCTAACCCTAACCCGAACCTGAACCCTAACCCTAACCCTAAACCTAACGCTAACCCTAACCCGAACTCTAACACTAACCCGAATCCTAACCCCTAACCCTAACCCTAACCTACCCCTAACACGAACCCTAACCCTAACCCTACCTCCTAAACCTAACCCTAACCCTAACCCGATCCCTAACCCTAACCCGAACCCTAACCCTACCCCGAACCCTAACCCGAACCCTAACCCTAACCCGAACCCGAAACCTACCCCTAACACGAACCCTAAACCTAACACTAACCCTAACCCTAACACTAACCCTAACCCGAACCTGAACCCTAACACGAACCCTAACCCGAACCCTAACCCGAAACCTAACCCTAACACTAACCCTAACCCTAAACCGAACCCTAACCCTAACCCGAAACCTAACCCTAACCCGAAACCGAAACCGAACCTTAAACCTAACCGTTACCCGAACCCGAACCCTAACCCTAACCCTAACCCGAACCCTAACCCTAACCCGAACCCTAACCCGAACCCGAACCCTAACCCTAACCCGAACCCTAACCCTAACACTAACCCTAACCCTAACCCGAACCCTAACCCTAACCCGAACCCTAACCCTAACCCGAACCCTAACCCTAACCCGAACCCTAACCCTAACCCGAAACCTAACCCTAACCCTAACCCTAAGCCTAACCCGAACCCTAACCCGAACCCTAACACTAACCCTAACCTGAACACTAACCCTAACCCTAACCCTAACCCGAACCCGAACCCTAACCCTAACCCTAACAGGAACCCTAACCCTAACCTGAACCCGAACATTAACACCTTACCCGAATCCTAACCCTAACCCGAACCCTAACCCGAACCCTAAACCTAACCCTAACTCCGAAACCGAACCCTAACCCTAGCACTAACCCTAACCCGAAACCTAACTCGAACCCGAAACCAAACCCTAACCCGAACCCGAACCCTAACCCTAACCCTAACCCGAACCCTAACCCTAACACGAACCCTAACCCTAACCCTAACCTGACACCTAACCAGAAAGCTAACACGAACCCTTACCATAAACCTAACCCTAACCCTAACCCGAACCTTAACAATAACCCTAACCCAAACCTTAACCCTAACCCTAACCCTAACCCTAAACCTAACCCTAACCCGAACCCTAACCCGAACCCTAACCCTAACCCGAACCCTAACCCTAACCTAACCCTAACCCGAACCCTAACCTGAACCCTAAACCTAACCCTAACCCTAACCCTAACACTAACCCTAACCCTAACCCGAACCCTAACCCGAACCCTAAACCTAACCCGAACTGTAACCCTAACCCTAACCCCTAAACCTAACCCTGACCCTAACCCGAACCCTAACCCTAACCCTAAACCTAACCCTAACCCGAACCCGAACCCGAACCCTAACCCGAACCCTACACCTAACCCTAATCCGAACCCTAACCCTATCCCTAACCCTAACCCTAACCCGAACCCTAACACTAACCAGAACGCTAACCCTAACCCTAACCCTAACCCGAACCCTAAACCGAACCGTAACCCTAACCCTAACCTGAACCCTAACCCTAACCCTAACCCGAACCCTCACCCTAACCCTAACTCTAACCCTAACCCTAATCTGAACCCGAACCCTAACCCGAACCCAAACCCTAACCCGAACCCGAACCCTAACCCTAACCCGAACCCGAACCCTAACCCTAACACTCAACCGAACCCTAACCCTAACCTGAACCCTAACCCTAACACTAACCCTACCCGAACCCTAACCTAACCCTAACCCGACCCCTAACACGAACCCTAACGCGAACCCTAACCCTAACCCTAACCCTAACCCGAACCCTAACCCTAACCGTAACCCTAACCCTAACCCGAAACCTAACCCTAACCCTAACCCCTAACCCTAACCCTAACCCTAACCCGAACCCTAACCCTAACCCTAACCCTAACGCTAACCCGAAGCCGAACCCTAACCCGAACCCTACCCATAACCCTAATCCGAACCCTAACCCTAACCTTAACCCTAACCCTAACCCTAACCCGAAACTAAACCCTAAACCTAACCCTAACCCTAACCCTAACCCTAACCCTACCCCTAACACGAACCCTAACCCTAACCCTACCTCCTAAACCTAACCCTAACCCTAACCTGAAAACTAACCCTAATCCGAACCCTAACCCTACCCCGAACCCTAACCCGAACCCTAACCCTAACCCGAACCCGAACCCTACCAGTAACACGAACCCTAAACCTAACCCGAACCCTAACACTAACACTAACCCTAACCCGAACCTGAACCCTAACACTAACCCTAACCCGAACCCAAACCCGAAACCGAACCCTAAACCTAACACTAACCCTAAACCGAACCCGAACCCTAACCCTAACCCTAAACCTAACACTAACCCTAACCCTAACCCGAAACCTAATCCGAACCAGAACCCTAACCCTAACCCTAACCCGAACCCTAACCCTAACCCGAACCCTAACACTAACCCGAACCCTAACCCTAACCCGAACCCGAACCCTAACCCTAACCCTAACCCTAACTGGAACCCTAACCCTAACCCGAACCGTAACCCTAACCCAAACACTAACCCTATCCCGAACCCTAACCCGAACCCTAATCCGAACCCTAACCCTAAACTTAACCCGAAACCGAACCCTAACCCTAACCCTAACCCTAAACATAACCCGGACCCTAACCCGAACCCTAACCCTAACACGAACCCTAACCCGAACCCTAACCCGAACCCTAACCCTAAACCTAACTCTAACCCGAACCCTGACCCTAACGCTAACCCTAAACCTAACCCGAAACCGAACCCTAACCCTAACCCTAACCGTAACCCGAACCCGAACCCTAACCCTAAACAGAACCCTAACCCTAACACTAACCCTAACCCTAACCCGAACCCTAACCCTAACCCGAACCCTAACCCTAACCCGAACCCTAACCCAAACTCTAACCCTAACCCGAACCCGAACCCTAACCCTAACCCGAACCCTAACCCTAACCCAAACCCTAACCCTAACACTAACCCTAACCCGAACGCGAACCTTAACCCTAACCTTAACCCGAACCCTAAACCTAACCTTAACCGGAACCCTAACCCTAAACCTACCCCGAACCCGAACCCTAACCCCTTACCCGAATCATAACCCTAACCCGAAACCTAACCCGAACCCTAACCCTAACCCGAACCCGAACCCAAACCCTAACCCTAACACGAACCCTAAACCTAATCCGAACCCTAAACCTAAACCTAACCCTAACCCGAACCCTAACCGTAACCCTAACCCGACACCTATCCCGAACGCTAACGCGAACCCTAACCCTAACCCTAACCCTAACCCGAAGCTTAACCCTAACCCTACCCCGAACATTAACACTAACCCTAACCCTAACACTGAACCTAACCCTAACCTGAACCCTAACCCTAACCCTAACCCTAACCCGAACCCTAACCCTAACCCTAACCCAAACCCTAACCTGAAACCTAACCCTAACCCTAACCCGAACCCTAACCCTAACCCTAAACCGAACCCTAACCCTAACCCTAACCGTAACCCTAACCCGAACCCGAAACCTAACCCGAACCCTACACCTAACCCTAATCCGAACCCTAACCCTGACCTAACCCTAACCCGAACCCTAACCTGAACCCTAAACCTAAACCTAACCCGAACCCTAACCCTAACCCTAACCCTAACCCTAACCCGAACCCTAACCCGAACCCTAACCCTAAACCTAACCCGAACCCTAACCCTAACCCTAACCCGAATCCTAACCCTAACCCTAACTCTAACCCTAACTCTAACCCGAACCCGAACCCTAACCCGAACCCTAACCCTAACACGAACCCGAACCCTAACCCTAACCCGAACCCGAACCCTAACCCTAACACTAACCCGAACCCTAACCCTAACCTGAACCCTAACCCTAACCCTAACCCTAACCCTATCCCTAAACCGAACCCTAACCCTAACCCTAACCCGAACCCTAACCCTAACCCTAACCCTAACACTAACCCGAACCCTAACCCTAACCCGAACCCTAACCCTAACCCTAACCATAACCCTAACCATAACCCTAAACTGAACCCTAAACCTTACCCTAACCCTAACCCGAACCCTAACCCTAACCCTAAACCTAACCCGAAACCTAACCCTAACCCTAACCCTTACCCGAACCCTAACCCTAACCCTAAACCTAACCCGAACCCTAACCCTAACTATAACGCTAACCCTAACACTAACCCGAAGCCTAACCCTAACCCTAAACCGAACCCGAACCCTAAACCTAACCATAACCCTAACCCTAACCCGAACCCGAACCCTAACCCTAACCCCTAACCCTACCCCTAACCCTAACCCGAACCCTAACCCTAACCCTAACCCTAACCCGACCCCTAACCCGAAACCTAAAGCGAACCCTAACCCTAACCCTAACCCTAACCCGAAACTTAACCCTAACCCTAACCCGAACCCTAACACTAACCCTAACCCTAACCCTAACCCTAACCCTAAACCGAACCCTAACCCTAACCCTCACCCTAACCCGAACCCTAACCCTAACCCTTACCGTAACCCGAACCCTAACCCGAACCCTAACCCTAACCCGAACCATAACCCTAACCATAACCCTAACCTAACCCTAACCCGAACACTAACCCTACCCTAAACCGAACCCAAACCCTAACCGTAACCCTAAACCGAAACCTAACCCTAACCCTAACCCTAACCCAAAACCTAACCCTAACCCTAACCCGAACCCTAACCCTAACCCGAAACCTAACCCGAACCCTAACCCGAACCCTAACCCGAACCGTAACCCTAAACCTAACCCGAACCCTTACTCTAACCCTAACCCGAACCCTAACCCTAACCCTAACTCTAACCCTAACCCTAACCCGAACCCGAACCCTAACCCGAACCCTAACCCTAACCCGAACCCGAACCCTAACCCTAACCCGAACCCGAAGCCTAACCCTAACCCTAACCTGAACCCGAACCCTTAAACCTAACCGTAACCCTAACCCTAACCCGAACCCGAACCCTAACCCTAACCCCTAACCCTACCCCTAACCCTAACCCGAACCCTAACCCTAACCCTAACCCGACCCCTAACCCGAAACCTAAAGTGAACCCTAACCCTAACCCTAACCCTAACCCTAACCCGAAACTTAACCCTAACCCTAACCCGAACCCTAACCCTAACCCTAACCCTAACCCTAAACCTAAACCGAACCCTAACCCTAACCCTCACCCTAACCCGAACCCTAACCCTAACCCTAACCCGAACCCTAACCCGAACCCTAACCCGAACCCTAACCCTAACCCTAACCCGAACCCTAACCCTAACCCTAACCTTAACCCGAACCATAACCCTAACCATAACCCTAACCCTAACCCTAACCCGAACACTAACCCTAACCCTAAACCGAACCCTAACCCTAACCGTAACCCTAAACCGAAACCTAACCCTAACCCTAACCCTAACCCAAAACCTAACCCTAACCCTAACCCGAACCCTAACCCTAACCTGAAACCTAACCCTAACCCTAACCCTAAGCCTAACCCGAACCCTAACCCGAACCCTAACCCTAACCCTAACCTGAACCCTAACCCTAACCCTAACACGAAACTTAACCCGAACCCTAACCTTAACCCTAACCGGAACCCTAACTCTAACCCTAACCTGAACCCGAACCCTAACCCCTTACCCGAATCCTAACCCTAACCCGAACCCTAACCCGAACCCTAACCCTAACCCTAACTCCGAACCCGAACCCTAACCCTAACCCTAACCCTAACCCGAAACCTAACTCGAACCCGAACCCTAACCCTAACCCGAACCCGAACCCTAACCCTAACCCTAACCCGAACCCTAACCCTAACACGAACCCTAACCCTAACCCTAACCCGAACCCTAACCCTAACCCTAACCCGAACCCGAACCCTAAACCTAACCCTAACCCGAACCCTAACCCTAACACGAACCCTAACCCTAACCCTAACCCGAACCCTAACCCGAACCCTAACCCGAACCCTAACCCGAACCCTAACCCTAACCCGAACAGTAACCCTAACCCTAACCCTAAACCTAACCCTAACCCGAACCCGAACCCTAACCCGAACCCTCCCCATAACCCTAATCCGAACCCTAACCCTAACCCTAACCCTAACCCTAACCCTAACCCGAACCCTAACTAACCAGAACGCTAACCCTAACCCTAACCCTAACCAGAACCCTAACGCGAACCGTAACCCTAACCCTAACCCGAACCCTTACTCTAACCCTAACCCGAACCCTAACCCTAACCCTAACTCTAACCCTAACCCTAACCCGAAACCGAACGCTAACCCGAACCCTAACCCTAACCCGAACCCGAACCCTAACCCTAACCCGAACCCGAACCCTAACCCTAACACTAAACCGAACCCTAACCCTAACCTGAACCCTAACCCTAACCCTAACCCTAACCCGAACCCTAACCTAACCCTAACCCGACCCCTAACACGAACCCTAACGCGAACCCTAACCCTAACCCTCAACCTAACCCGAACCTTAACCCTAAACCGAACCCGAACCCTAACCCTAACCCTAACCCTAACCCTAACCCTAAACCGAACCCTAAACCTAACCCTAACCCTAACCCGAACCCTAACCCTAGCCCTAACCCTAACCCGAACCCTAACCCGAACCCTAACCATAACCCTAACCCGAAACCTAACCCTAACCCTAACCCTAAACCGAACCCTAACCCTAACCATAACGCTAACCCTAACCCTAACACGAAACCTAACCCTAACCCTAACCCGAACCCTAACCCTAACCGTAACCCTAACCCTAACCCGAACCCTAACCCTAACACTAACCCCTAACCCTAACCCTAACCCTAACCCGAACCCTAACCCTAACCCTAACCCTAACCCTAACACGAAGCCGAACCCTAACCCGAACCCTACCCATAACCCTAATCCGAACCCTAACCCTAAGCTTAACCCTAACCCTAACCCTAACCCGAACCTGAACCCTAACCCTAACCCTAAACCTAACGCTAACCCTAACCCGAACTCTAACCCTAACACGAATCCTAACCCCTAACCCTAACCCTAACCTACCCTTAACACGAACCCTAACCCTAACCCTACCTCCTAAACCTAACCCTAACCCTAACCCGATCCCTAACCCTAACCCGAACCCTAAACCTACCCCGAACCCTAACCCGAACCCTAACCCTAACCCGAACCCGAACCCTACCCCTAACACGAACCCTAAACCTAACCCGAACCCTAACCCTAACACTAACCCTAACCCGAACCTGAACCCTCACACGAACCCTAACCCGAACCCTAACCCGAACCCTAACCCTAAACCTAACTCTAACCCGAAACCTGACCCTAACCATAACACTAACCCAACCCGAAACCGAACCCGAACCCGAACCGAACCCGAACCCTACACCTAACCCTAATCCGAACCCTAACCCTATCCCTAACCCTAACCCTAACCCGAACCCTAACACTAACCAGAACGCTAACCCTAACCCTAACCCTAACCCGAACCCTAAACCGAACCGTAACCCTAACACTAAACTGAACCCTAACCCTAACCCTAACCCGAACCCTAACCCTAACCCTAACTCTAACCCTAACCCTAATCTGAACCCGAACCCTAACCCGAACCCTAACCCTAACCCGAATCCGAACCCTAACCCTAACCCGAACCCGAACCCTAACCCTAACACTAAACCGAACCCTAACCCTAACCTGAACCCTAACCCTAACACTAACCCTACCCGAACCCTAACCTAACCCTAACCCGACCCCTAACACGAACCCTAACGCGAACCCTAACCCTAACCCTAACCCTAACCCGAACCCTAACCCTAACCGTAACCCTAACCCTAACCCGAAACCTAACCCTAACCCTAACCCCTAACCCTAACCCTAACCCTAACCCGAACCCTATCCCTAACCCTAACCCTAACCCTAACCCGAAGCCGAACCCTAACCCGAACCCTACCCATAACCCTAATCCGAACCCTAACCCTAACCTTAACCCTAACCCTAACCCTAACCCGAAACTGAACCCTAATCCTAACCCTAACCCTAACCCTAACCCTACCCCTAACACGAACCCTAACCCTAACCCTACCTCCTAAACCTATCCCTAACCCTAACCTGAACACTAACCCTAACCCGAACCCTAACCCTACCCCGAACCCTAACCCGAACCCTAACCCTAACCCGAACCCGAACCCTACCAGTAACACGAACCCTAAACCTAACCCGAACCCTAACACTAACACTAACCCTAACCCGAACCTGAACCCTAACACTAACCCTAACCCGAACCCAAACCCGAAACCGAACCCTAAACCTAACACTAACCCTAAACCGAACCCGAACCCTAACCCTAACCCTAAACCTAACACTAACCCTAACCCTAACCCGAACCCTAATCCGAACCAGAACCCTAAACCTAACCCTAACCCGAACCCTAACCCTAACCCGAACCCTAACACTAACCCGAACCCTAACCCTAACCCGAACCCGAACCCTAACCCTAACCCTAACCCTAACTGGAACCCTAACCCTAACCCGAACCGTAACCCTAACCCAAACACTAACCCTATCCCGAACCCTAACCCGAACCCTAACTCGAACCCTAACCCTAAACTTAACCCGAAACCGAACCCTAACCCTAACCCTAACCCTAAACCTAACCCGGACCCTAAACCGAACCCTAACCCTAACACGAACCCTAACCCGAACCCTAACCCGAACCCTAACCCTAAACCTAACTCTAACCCGAACCCTGACCCTAACGCTAACCCTAAACCTAACCCGAAACCGAACCCTAACCCTAACCCTAACCGTAACCCGAACCCGAACCCTAACCCTAAACAGAACCCTAACCCTAACACTAACCCTAAACCTAACCCGAACCCTAACCCTAACCCGAACCCTAACCCTAACCCGAACCCTAACCCAAACTCTAACCCTAACCCGAACCCGAACCCTAACCCTAACCCGAACCCTAACCCTAACCCAAACCCTAACCCTAACACTAACCCTAACCCGAACGCGAACCTTAACCCTAACCTTAACCCGAACCCTAAACCTAACCTTAACCGGAACCCTAACCCTAAACCTACCCCGAACCCGAACCCTAACCCCTTACCCGAATCCTAACCCTAACCCGAAACCTAACCCGAACCCTAACCCTAACCCGAACCCGAACCCAAACCCTAACCCTAACACGAACCCTAAACCTAATCCAAACCCTAACCCTAAACCTAACCCTAACCCGAACCCTAACCGTAACCCTAACCCGACACCTAACCCGAACGCTAACGCGAACCCTAACCCTAACCCTAACCCTAACCCGAAGCTTAACCCTAACCCTACCCCGAACATTAACCCTAACCCTAACCCTAACACTGAACCTAACCCTAACCTGAACCCTAACCCTAACCCTAACCCTAACCCGAACCCTAACCCTAACCCTAACCCAAACCCTAACCTGAACCCTAACCCTAACCCTAACCCGAACCCTAACCCTAACCCTAACCCGAACCCTAACCCTAACCCTAACCGTAACCCTAACCCGAACCCGAAACCTAACCCGAACCCTACACCTAACCCTAATCCGAACCCTAACCCTGACCTAACCCTAACCCGAACCCTAACCTGAACCCTAAACCTAAACCTAACCCGAACCCTAACCCTAACCCTAACCCTAACCCGAACCCTAACCCGAACCCTAACCCTAACCCTAACCCGAACCCTAACCCTAACCCTAACCCGAATCCTAACCCTAACCCTAACTCTAACCCTAACTCTAACCCGAACCCAAACCCTAACCCGAAACCTAACCCTAACACGAACCCGAACCCTAACCCTAACCCGAACCCGAACCCTAACCCTAACACTAACCCGAACCCTAACCCTAACCTGAACCCTAACCCTAACCCTAACCCTATCCCTAAACCGAACCCTAACCCTAACCCTAACCCGAACCCTAACCCTAACCCTAACCCTAACACTAACCCGAACCCTAACCCTAACCCGAACCCTAACCCTAACCCTAACCATAACCCTAACCATAACCCTAAACTGAACCCTAAACCTTACCCTAACCCTAACCCGAACCCTAACCCTAACCCTAAACCTAACCCGAAACCTAACCCTAACCCTAACCCTTACCCGAACCCTAACCCTAACCCTAAACCTAACCCGAACCCTAACCCTAACTATAACGCTAACCCTAACACTAACCCGAAGCCTAACCCTAACCCTAAACCGAACCCGAACCCTAAACCTAACCATAACCCTAACCCTAACCCGAACCCGAACCCTAACCCTAACCCCTAACCCTACCCCTAACCCTAACCCGAACCCTAACCCTAACCCTAACCCTAACCCGACCCCTAACCCGAAACCTAAAGCGAACCCTAACCCTAACCCTAACCCTAACCCGAAACTTAACCCTAACCCTAACCCGAACCCTAACCCTAACCCTAACCCTAACCCTAACCCTAACCCTAACCCTAAACCGAACCCTAACCCTAACCCTCACCCTAACCCGAACCCTAACCCTAACCCTTACCGTAAACCGAACCCTAACCCGAACCCTAACCCTAACCCGAACCATAACCCTAACCATAACCCTAACCCTAACCCTAACCCGAACACTAACCCTAACCCTAAACCGAACCCTAACCCTAACCGTAACCCTAAACCGAAACCTAACCCTAACCCTAACCCTAACCCAAAACCTAACCCTAACCCTAACCCGAACCCTAACCCTAACCCGAAACCTAACCCGAACCCTAACCCGAACCCTAACCCGAACCGTAACCCTAAACCTAACCCGAACCCTTACTCTAACCCTAACCCGAACCCTAACCCTAACCCTAACTCTAACCCTAACCCTAACCCGAACCCGAACCCTAACCCGAACCCTAACCCTAACCCGAACCCGAACCCTAACCCTAACCCGAACCCGAAGCCTAACCCTAACCCTAACCTGAACCCGAACCCTTAAACCTAACCGTAACCCTAACCCTAACCCGAAACCGAACCCTAACCCTAACCCCTAACCCTACCCCTAACCCTAACCCGAACCCTAACCCTAACCCTAACCCGACCCCTAACCCGAAACCTAAAGTGAACCCTAACCCTAACCCTAACCCTAACCCTAACCCGAAACTTAACCCTAACCCTAACCCGAACCCTAACCCTAACCCTAACCCTAACCCTAAACCTAAACCGAACCCAAACCCTAACCCTCACCCTAACCCGAACCCTAACCCTAACCCTTAATATAACCCGAAACCTAACCGGAACCCTAACACGAACCCTAACCCGAACCCTAACCCTAACCCTAACCTTAACCCGAACCATAACCCTAACCATAACCCTAACCCTAACCCTAACCCGAACACTAACCCTAACCCTAAACCGAACCCTAACCCTAACCGTAACCCTAAACCGAAACCTAACCCTAACCCTAACCCTAACCCAAAACCTAACCCTAACCCTAACCCGAACCCTAACCCTAACCCGAAACCTAACCCTAACCCTAACCCTAAGCCTAACCCGAACCCTAACCCGAACCCTAACCCTAACCCTAACCTGAACCCTAACCCTAACCCTAACACGAAACTTAACCCGAACCCTAACCTTAACCCTAACCGGAACCCTAACTCTAACCCTAACCTGAACCCGAACCCTAACCCCTTACCCGAATCCTAACCCTAACCCGAACCCTAACCCGAACCCTAACCCTAACCCTAACTCCGAACCCGAACCCTAACCCTAACCCTAACCCTAACCCGAAACCTAACTCGAACCCTAACCCTAACCCTAACCCGAACCCGAACCCTAACCCTAACCCTAACCCGAACCCTAACCCTAACCCTAACCCTAACCCTAACCCGAACCCTAACCCTAACCCTAACCCGAACCCGAACCCTAACCCTAACCCTAACCCGAACCCTAACCCTAACACGAACCCTAACCCTAACCCTAACCCGAACCCTAACCCTAACCCTAACCCGAACCCTAACCCGAACCCTAACCCTAACCCGAACAGTAACCCTAACCCTAACCCTAAACCTAACCCTAACCCGAACCCGAACCCTAACCCGAACCCTCCCCATAACCCTAATCCGAACCCTAACCCTAACCCTAAACCTAACCCTAACCCTAACCCGAACCCTAACACTAACCAGAACGCTAACCCTAACCCTAACCCTAACCCGAACCCTAACCCGAACCGTAACCCTAACCCTAACCCGAACCCTTACTCTAACCCTAACCCGAACCCTAACCCTAACCCTAACTCTAACCCTAACCCTAACCCGAACCCGAACGCTAACCCGAACCCTAACCCTAACCCGAACCCGAACCCTAACCCTAACCCGAACCCGAACCCTAACCCTAACACTAAACCGAACCCTAACCCTAACCTGAACCCTAACCCTAACCCTAACCCGAACCCTAACCTAACCCTAACCCGACTCCTAACACGAACCCTAACGCGAACCCTAACCCTAACCCTCAACCTAACCCGAACCTTAACCCTAAACCGAACCCGAACCCTAACCCTAACCCTAACCCTAACCCTAACCCTAAACCGAACCCTAAACCTAACCCTAACCCTAACCCGAACCCTAACCCTAGCCCTAACCCTAACCCGAACCCTAACCCGAACCCTAACCATAACCCTAACCCGAAACCTAACCCTAACCCTAACCCTATACCGAACCCTAACCCTAACCATAACGCTAACCCTAACCCTAACACGAAACCTAACCCTAACCCTAACCCGAACCCTAACCCTAACCGTAACCCTAACCCTAACCCGAACCCTAACCCTAACACTAACCCCTAACCCTAACCCTAACCCTAACCCGAACCCTAACCCTAACCCTAACACGAAGCCGAACCCTAACCCGAACCCTACCCATAACCCTAATCCGAACCCTAACCCTAACCTTAACCCTAACCCTAACCCTAACCCGAACCTGAACCCTAACCCTAACCCTAAACCTAACGCTAACCCTAACCCGAACTCTAACCCTAACCCGAATCCTAACCCCTAACCCTAACCCTAACCTACCCCTAACACGAACCCTAACCCTAACCCTACCTCCTAAACCTAACCCTAACCCTAACCCGATCCCTAACCCTAACCCGAACCCTAAACCTACCCCGAACCCTAACCCGAACCCTAACCCTAACCCGAACCCGAACCCTACCCCTAACACGAACCCTAAACCTAACCCGAACCCTAACCCTAACACTAACCCTAACCCGAACCTGAACCCTCACACGAACCCTAACCCAAACCCTAACCCGAACCCTAACCCTAAACCTAAATCTAACCCGAAACCTGACCCTAACCATAACACTAACCCTAACCCGAAACCGAAACCGAACCTTAAACCTAACCCGAACCCTAACCCTAACACTAACCCTAACCCTAACCCGAACCCTAACCCTAACCCGAACCCTAACCCGAACCCGAACCCTAACCCTAACCCGAACCCTAACCCTAACACTAACCCTAACCCTAACCCGAACCCTAACCCTAACCCGAACCCTAACCCTAACCAGAAACCTAACCCTAAACCGAACCCTAACCCTAACCCGAAACCTAACCCTAACCCTAACCCTAACCCTAAGCCTAACCCGAACCCTAACCCGAACCCTAACCCTAACCCTAACCTGAACACTAACCCTAACCCTAACCCTAACCCTAACCCGAACCCTAACCCTAACCCTAACAGGAACCCTAACCCTAACCCTAACCTGAACCCGAACATTAACACCTTACCCGAATCCTAACCCTAACCCGAACCCTAACCCGAACCCTAACCCTAACCCTAACTCCGAAACCGAACCCTAACCCTAACACTAACCCTAACCCGAAACCTAACTCGAACCCGAAACCAAACCCTAACCCGAACCCGAACCCTAACCCGAACCCTAACCCTAACCCGAACCCGAACCTTAACCCTAACCCGAACCCGAAGCCTAACCCTAACCCTAACCCGAACCCGAACCCTTAAACCTAACCGTAACCCTAACCCTAACCCGAACCCGAACCCTAACCCTAACCCCTAACCCTACCCCTAAACCTAACCCGAACCCTAACCCTAACCCTAACCCGACCCCTAACCCGAAACCTAAAGTGAACCCTAACCCTAACCCTAACCCTAACCCTAACCCTAACCCGAAACTTAACCCTAACCCTAACCCGAACCCTAACCCTAACCCTAACCCTAACCCTAAACCTAAACCGAACCCTAACCCTAACCCTCACCCTAACCCGAACCCTAACCCTAACCCTTAATGTAACCCGAAACCTAACCCGAACCCTAACACGAACCCTAACCCGAACCCTAACCCTAACCCTAACCTTAACCCAAACCATAACCCTAACCATAACCCTAACCCTAACCCTAACCCGAACACTAACCCTAACCCTAAACCGAACCCTAACCCTAACCGTAACCCTAAATCGAAACCTAACCCTAACCCTAACCCTAACCCAAAACCTAACCCTAACCCTAACCCGAACCCTAACCCTAACCCGAAACCTAACCCTAACCCTAACCCTAAGCCTAACCCGAACCCTAACCCGAACCCTAACCCTAACCCTAACCTGAACCCTAACCCTAACCCTAACACGAAACTTAACCCGAACCCTAACCTTAACCCTAACCGGAACCCTAACTCTAACCCTAACCTGAAACCGAACCCTAACCCCTTACCCGAATCCTAACCCTAACCCGAACCCTAACCCGAACCCTAACCCTAACACTAACTCCGAACCCGAACCCTAACCCTAACCCTAACCCTAACCCGAAACCTAACTCGAACCCGAACCCTAACCCTAACCCGACCCGAACCCTAACCCTAACCCTAACCCGAACCCTAACCCTAACACGAACCCTAACCCTAACCCTAACCCGAACCCTAACCCTAACCCTAACCCGAACCCGAACCCTAACCCTAACCCTAACCCGAACCCTAAACCTAACACGAACCCTAACCCTAACCCGAACCCTAACCCTTACCCTAACCCGAACCCTAACCCGAACCCTAACCCTAACCCGAACAGTAACCCTAACCCTAACCCTAAACCTAACCCTAACCCGAACCCGAACCGTAACCTGAACCCTACCCCTAACCCTAATCCGAACCCTAACCCTAACCCTAACCCTAACCCTAACCCTAACCCGAACCCTAACACTAACCAGAACGCTAACCCTAACCCTAACCCGAACTCTAACCCGAACCGTAACCCTAACCCTAACCCGAACCCTTACTCTAACCCTAACCCGAACCCTAACCCTAACCCTAACTCTAACCCTAACCCTAACCCGAACCCGAACGCTAACCCGAACCCTAACCCTAACCCGAACCCGAACCCTAACCCTAACCCGAACCCGAAACTAACCCTAACACTAAACCGAACCCTAACCCTAACCTGAACCCTAACCCTAACCCTAACCCGAACCCTAACCTAACCCTAACCCGACCCCTAACACGAACCCTAACGCGAACCCTAACCCTAACCCTCAACCTAACCCGAACCTTAACCCTAAACCGAACCCGAACCCTAAACCTAACCCTAACCCTAACCCTAACCCTAAACCGAACCCTAAACCTAACCCTAACCCTAACCCGAACCCTAAACCTAGCCCTAACCCTAACCCGAACCCTAACCCGAACCCTAACCCTAACCCTAACCCGAAACCTAACCCTAACCCTAACCCTAAACCGAACCCTAACCCTAACCATAACGCTAACCCTAACCCTAACACGAAACCTAACCCTAACCCTAACCCGAACCCTAACCCTAACCGTAACCCTAACCCTACCCGATCCCTAACCCTAACCCTAACCCCTAACCCTAACCCTAACCCTAATCCGAACCCTAACCCTAACCCTAACCCTAACCCTAACCCGAAGCCGACTCCTAACCCGAACCCTACCCATAACCCTAATCCGAACCCTAACCCTAAACTTAACCCTAACCCTAACCCTAACCCGAACCTGAACCCTAACCCTAACCCTAAACCTAACGCTAACCCTAACCCGAACTCTAACCCTAACCCGAATCCTAACCCCTAACCCTAACCCTAACCTACCCCTAACACGAACCCTAACCCTAACCCTACCTCCTAAACCTAACCCTAACCCTAACCCGATCCCTAACCCTAACCCGAACCCTAAACCTACCCCGAACCCTAACCCGAACCCTAACCCTAACCCGAACCCGAACCCTACCCCTAACACGAACCCTAAACCTAACCCGAACCCTAACCCTAACACTAACCCTAACCCGAACCTGAACCCTCACACGAACCCTAACCCGAACCCTAACCCGAACCCTAACCCTAAACCTAACTCTAACCCGAAACCTGACCCTAACCATAACCCTAACCCTAACCCGAAACCGAAACCGAACCTTAAACCTAACCCGAACCCTAACCCTAACACTAACCCTAACCCTAACCCGAACCCTAACCCTAACCCGAACCCTAACCCGAACCCGAACCCTAACCCTAACCCGAACCCTAACCCTAACCAGAAACCTAACCCTAACCCGAACCCTAACCCTAACCCGAAACCTAACCCTAACCCTAACCCTAAGCCTAACCCGAACCCTAACCCGAACCCTAACCCTAACCCTAACCTGAACACTAACCCTAACCCTAACCCTAACCCTAACCCGAACCCTAACCCTAACCCTAACAGGAACCCTAACCCTAACCCTAACCTGAACCCGAACATTAACACCTTACCCGAATCCTAACCCTAACCCGAACCCTAACCCGAACCCTAACCCTAACCCTAACTCCGAAACCGAACCCTAACCCTAACACTAACCCTAACCCGAAACCTAACTCGAACCCGAAACCAAACCCTAACCCGAACCCGAACCCTAACACTAACCCTAACCCGAACCCTAACCCTAACACGAACCCTAACCCTAACCCTAACCTGACACCTAACCAGAAACCTAACACGAACCCTTACCGTAAACCTAACCCTAACCCTAACCCAAACCTTAAGAATAACCCTAACCCAAACCTTAACCCTAACCCTAACCCTAACCCTAAACCTAACCCTAACCCGAACCCTAACCCGAACCCTAACCCTAACCCGAACCCTAACCCTAACCTAACCCTACCCGAACCCTAACCTGAACCCTAAACCTAACCCTAACCCAAACCCTAACCCTAACCCTAACCCTAACCCGAACCCTAACCCAAACCCTAAACCTAACCCGAACTGTAACCCTAACCCTAACCCCTAAACATAACCCTGACCCTAACCCGAACCCTAACCCTAACCCTAAACCTAACCCTAACCCGAACCCGAACCCTAACCCGAACCCTACACCTAACACTAATCCGAACCCTAACCCTAACCCTAACCCTAACCCGAACCCTAACACTAACCAGAACGCTAACCCTAACCCTAACCCTAACCCGAACCATAAACCGAACCGTAACCCTAACCCTAACCCGAACCCTAACCCTAACCCTAACCCGAACCCTAACCCTAACCCTAACTCTAACCCTAACCCTAATCTGAACCCGAACCCTAACCCGAACCCTAACACTAACCCGAACCCGAACCCTAACCCTAACCCGAACCCGAACCCTAACACTAACACTAAACCGAACCCTAACCCTCACCTGAACCCTAACCCTAACACTAACCCTAACCCGAACCCTAACCTAACCCTAACCCGACCCCTAACACGAACCCTAACGCGAACGCTAACACTAACCCTAACCCTAACCCGAACCCTAACCCTAAACGTAACCCTAACCCTAACCCGAAAACTAAACCTAACCCTAACCCCTAACCCTAACCCTAACCCTAACCCAAACCCTAACCCTAACCCTAACCCTAACCCTAACCCGAAGCCGAACCCTAACAAGAACCCTACCCATAACCCTAATCCGAACCCTAACCCTAACCTTAACCCTAACCCTAACCCTAACCCTAACCTGAACCCTAACCCTAACCCTAACCCTAACCCTAACCCTAACCCTACCCCTAACCCGAACCCTAACCCTAACCCTACCTCCTAAAACTAACCCTAACCCTAACCTGAAAACTAACCCTAACCCGAACCCTAACCCTACCCCGAACCCTAACCCGAACCCTAACCCTAACCCTAACCCGAACCCGAACCCTACCCCTAACACGAACCCTAAACCTAACCCGAACCCTAACACTAACACTAACCCTAACCCGAACCTGAACCCTAACACTAACCCTAACAGAACCCTAACCCGAAACCGAACCCTAAACCTAACACTAACCCTAAACCGAACCCGAACCCTAACCCTAACCCTAAACCTAACACTAACCCTAACCCTAACCCGAAACCTAATCCGAACCAGAACCCTAAACCTAACCCTAACCCGAACCCTAACCCTAACCCGAACCCTAACCCTAACCCTAACCTGAACCCTAACCCTAACCCTAACACGAAACTTAACCCGAACCCTAACCTTAACCCTAACCGGAACCCTAACTCTAACCCTAACCTGAAACCGAACCCTAACCCCTTACCCGAATCCTAACCCTAACCCGAACCCTAACCCGAACCCTAACCCTAACCCTAACTCCGAACCCGAACCCTAACCCTAACCCTAACCCTAACCCTAACCCGAAACCTAACTCGAACCCGAACCCTAACCCTAACCCGAACCCGAACCCTAACCCTAACCCTAACCCGAACCCTAACCCTAACACGAACCCTAACCCTAACCCTAACCCGAACCCTAACCCTAACCCTAACCCGAACCCGAACCCTAACCCTAACCCTAACCCGAACCCTAAACCTAACACGAACCCTAACCCTAACCCGAACCCTAACCCTTACCCTAACCCGAACCCTAACCCGAACCCTAACCCTAACCCGAACAGTAACCCTAACCCTAACCCTAAACCTAACCCTAACCCGAACCCGAACCGTAACCCGAACCCTACCCCTAACCCTAATCCGAACCCTAACCCTAACCCTAACCCTAACCCTAACCCTAACCCGAACCCTAACACTAACCAGAACGCTAACCCTAACCCTAACCCTAACCCGAACTCTAACCCGAACCGTAACCCTAACCCTAACCCGAACCCTTACTCTAACCCTAACCCGAACCCTAACCCTAACCCTAACTCTAACCCTAACCCTAACCCGAACCCGAACGCTAACCCGAACCCTAACCCTAACCCGAACCCGAACCCTAACCCTAACCCGAACCCGAAACCTAACCCTAACACTAAACCGAACCCTAACCCTAACCTGAACCCTAACCCTAACCCTAACCCGAAACCTAACCTAACCCTAACCCGACCCCTAACACGAACCCTAACGCGAACCCTAACCCTAACCCTCAACCTAACCCGAACCTTAACCCTAAACCGAACCCGAAACCTAAACCTAACCCTAACCCTAACCCTAACCCTAAACCGAACCCTAAACCTAACCCTAACCCTAACCCGAACCCTAAACCTAGCCCTAACACTAACCCGAACCCTAACCCGAACCCTAACCATAACCCTAACCCGAAACCTAACCCTAACCCTAACCCTAAACCGAACCCTAACCCTAACCATAACGCTAACCCTAACCCTAACACGAAACCTAACCCTAACCCTAACCCGAACCCTAACCCTAACCGTAACCCTAACCCTAACCCGAACCCTAACCCTAACCCTAACCCCTAACCCTAACCCTAACCCTAACCCGAACCCTAACCCTAACCCTAACCCTAACCCTAACCCGAAGCCGAACCCTAACCCGAACCCTACCCATAACCCTAATCCGAACCCTAACCCTAACCTTAACCCTAGCCCTAACCCTAACCCGAACCTGAACCCTAACCCTAACCCTAAACCTAACGCTAACCCTAACCCGAACTCTAACCCTAACCCGAATCCTAACCCCTAACCCTAACCCTAACCTACCCCTAACACGAACCCTAACCCTAACCCTACCTCCTAAACCTAACCCTAACCCTAACCCGAACTCTAACCCTAACCCGAACCCTAACCCTAACCCTAACCCCTAACCCTAACCCTAACCCTAACCCGAACCCTAACCCTAACCCGAACCCTAAACCTACCCCGAACCCTAACCCGAACCCTAACCCTAACCCGAACCCGAACCCTACCCCTAACACGAACCCTAAACCTAACCCGAACCCTAACCCTAACACTAACCCTAACCCGAACCTGAACCCTCACACGAACCCTAACCCGAACCCTAACCCGAACCCTAACCCTAAACCTAACTCTAACCCGAAACCTGACCCTAACCATAACCCTAACCCTAACCCGAAACCGAAACCGAACCTTAAACCTAACCCGAACCCTAACCCTAACACTAACCCTAACCCTAACCCGAACCCTAACCCTAACCCGAACCCTAACCCGAACCCGAACCCTAACCCTAACCCGAACCCTAACCCTAACCAGAAACCTAACCCTAACCCGAACCCTAACCCTAACCCGAAACCTAACCCTAACCCTAACCCTAAGCCTAACCCGAACCCTAACCCGAACCCTAACCCTAACCCTAACCTGAACACTAACCCTAACCCTAACCCTAACCCTAACCCGAACCCTAACCCTAACCCTAACAGGAACCCTAACCCTAACCCTAACCTGAACCCGAACATTAACACCTTACCCGAATCCTAACCCTAACCCGAACCCTAACCCGAACCCTAACCCTAACCCTAACTCCGAAACCGAACCCTAACCCTAACACTAACCCTAACCCGAAACCTAACTCGAACCCGAAACCAAACCCTAACCCGAACCCGAACCCTAACACTAACCCTAACCCGAACCCTAACCCTAACACGAACCCTAACCCTAACCCTAACCTGACACCTAACCAGAAACCTAACACGAACCCTTACCGTAAACCTAACCCTAACCCTAACCCAAACCTTAAGAATAACCCTAACCCAAACCTTAACCCTAACCCTAACCCTAACCCTAAACCTAACCCTAACCCGAACCCTAACCCGAACCCTAACCCTAACCCGAACCCGAACCCTAACCTAACCCTACCCGAACCCTAACCTGAACCCTAAACCTAACCCTAACCCGAACCCTAACCCTAACCCTAACCCTAACCCGAACCCTAACCCAAACCCTAAACCTAACCCGAACTGTAACCCTAACCCTAACCCCTAAACATAACCCTGACCCTAACCCGAACCCTAACCCTAACCCTAAACCTAACCCTAACCCGAACCCGAACCCTAACGCGAACCCTACACCTAACACTATTCCGAACCCTAACCCTAACCCTAACCCTAACCCGAACCCTAACACTAACCAAAACGCTAACCCTAACCCTAACCCTAACCCGAACCATAAACCGAACCGTAACCCTAACCCTAACCCGAACCCTAACCCTAACCCTAACCCGAACCCTAACCCTAACCCTAACTCTAACCCTAACCCTAATCTGAACCCGAACCCTAACCCGAACCCTAACACTAACCCGAACCCGAACCCTAACCCTAACCCGAACCCGAACCCTAACACTAACACTAAACCGAACCCTAACCCTCACCTGAACCCTAACCCTAACACTAACCCTAACCCGAACCCTAACCTAACCCTAACCCGACCCCTAACACGAACCCTAACGCGAACGCTAACCCTAACCCTAACCCTAACCCGAACCCTAACCCTAAACGTAACCCTAACCCTAACCCGAAAACTAAACCTAACCCTAACCCCTAACCCTAACCCTAACCCTAACCCAAACCCTAACCCTAACCCTAACCCTAACCCTAACCCGAAGCCGAACCCTAACAAGAACCCTACCCATAACCCTAATCCGAACCCTAACCCTAACCTTAACCCTAACCCTAACCCTAACCCTAACCTGAACCCTAACCCTAACCCTAACCCTAACCCTAACCCTAACCCTACCCCTAACCCGAACCCTAACCCTAACCCTACCTCCTAAAACTAACCCTAACCCTAACCTGAAAACTAACCCTAACCCGAACCCTAACCCTACCCCGAACCCTAACCCGAACCCTAACCCTAACCCTAACCCGAACCCGAACCCTACCCCTAACACGAACCCTAAACCTAACCCGAACCCTAACACTAACACTAACCCTAACCCGAACCTGAACCCTAACACTAACCCTAACAGAACCCTAACCCGAAACCGAACCCTAAACCTAACACTAACCCTAAACCGAACCCGAACCCTAACCCTAACCCTAAACCTAACACTAACCCTAACCCTAACCCGAACCCTAATCCGAACCAGAACCCTAACCCTAACCCTAACCCGAACCCTAACCCTAACCCGAACCCTAACACTAACCCGAACCCTAACCCTAACCCGAACCCGAACCCTAACCCTAACCCTAACCCTAACTGGAACCCTAACCCTAACCCGAACCGTAACCCTAACCCAAACACTAACCCTATCCCGAAACCTAACCCGAACCCTAACCCGAACCCTAATCCTAAACTTAACCCGAAACCGAACCCTAACCCTAACCCTAACCCTAACCCTAACCCTAACCCGAACCCTAACCCGAACCCTAACCCTAACACGAACCCTAACCCGAACCCTAACCCGAACCCTAACCCTAAACCTAACTCTAACCCGAACCCTGAACCTAACGCTAACCCTAAACCTAACCCGAAACCGAACCCTAACCCTAATCCTAACCGTAACCCGAACCCGAACCCTAACCCTAAACCGAACCCTAACCCTAACACTAACCCTAAACCTAACCCGAACCCTAACCCTAACCCGAACCCTAACCCTAACCCGAACCCTAACCCTAACCCAAACCCTAACCCTAACACTAACCCTAACCCGAACGCGAACCCTAACCCTAACCTTAACCCGAACCCTAAACCTAACCTTAACCGGAAACCTAACCCTAACCCTACCCCGAACCCGAACCCTAACCCCTTACCCGAATCCTAACCCTAACCCGAACCCTAACCCGAACCCTAACCCTAACCCGAACCCGAACCCAAACCCTAACCCTAACCCGAACCCTAAACCTAATCCGAACCCTAACCCTAAACCTAACCCTAACCCGAACCCTAACCGTAACCCTAACCCGACACCTAACCCGAACGCTAACGCGAACCCTAACCCTAACCCTAACCCTAACCCTAACCCGAAACTTAACCCTAACCCTACCCGAATCTTAACCCTAACCCTAACCCTAACCCTAAACCTAACACTAACCTGAACCCTAACCCTAACCCTAACACGAAACTTAACCCGAACCCTAACCTTAACCCTAACCGGAACCCTAACTCTAACCCTAACCTGAACCCGAACCCTAACCCCTTACCCGAATCCTAAACCTAACCCGAACCCTAACCCGAACCCTAACCCTAACCCTAACTCCGAACCCGAACCCTAACCCTAACACTAACCCTAACCCGAAACCTAACTCGAACCCGAACCCTAACCCTAACCCGAACCCGAACCCTAACCCTAACCCTAACCCGAACCCTAACCCTAACACGAACCCTAACCCTAACCCTAACCCGAACCCTAACCCTAACCCTAACCCGAACCCGAACCCTAACCCTAACCCTAACCCGAACCCTAACCCTAACACGAACCCTAACCCTAACCCTAACCCTAACCCGAACCCTAACCCTAACCCTAACCCGAACCCTAACCCGAACCCTAACCCTAACCCGAACAGTAACCCTAACCCTAACCCTAAACCTAACCCTAACCCGAACCCGAACCCTAACCCGAACCCTACCCCTAACCCTAATCCGAACCCTAACCCTAACCCTAACCCTAACCCTAACCCTAACCCGAACCCTAACACTAACCAGAACGCTAACCCTAACCCTAACCCTAACCCGAACCCTAACCCGAACCGTAACCCTAACCCTAACCCGAACCCTTACTCTAAACCTAACCCGAACCCTAACCCTAACCCTAACTCTAACCCTAACCCTAACCCGAACCCGAACGCTAACCCGAACCCTAACCCTAACCCGAACCCGAACCCTAACCCTAACCCGAACCCGAACCCTAACCCTAACACTAAACCGAACCCTAACCCTAACCCGAACCCTAACCCTAACCCTAACCCTAACCCGAACCCTAACCTAACCCTAACCCGACCCCTAACACGAACCCTAACGCGAACCCTAACCCTAACCCTCAACCTAACCCGAACCTTAACCCTAAACCGAACCCGAACCCTAACCCTAACCCTAACCCTAACCCTAACCCTAAACCGAACCCTAAACCTAACCCTAACCCTAACCCGAACCCTAACCCTAGCCCTAACCCTAACCCGAACCCTAACCCGAACCCTAACCATAACCCTAACCCGAAACCTAACCCTAACCCTAACCCTAAACCGAACCCTAACCCTAACCATAACGCTAACTCTAACCCTAACACGAAACCTAACCCTAACCCTAACCCGAACCCTAACGCTAACAGTAAACCTAACCCTAACCCGAACCCTAACCCTAACCCTAACCCCTAACCCTAACCCTAACCCTAACCCGAACCCTAACCCTAACCCTAACCCTAACCCTAACCCGAAGCCGAACCCTAACCCGAACCCTACCCATAACCCTAATCCGAACCCTAACCCTAACCTTAACCCTAACCCTAACCCTAACCCGAACCTGAACCCTAACCCTAACCCTAAACCTAACGCTAACCCTAACCCGAACTCTAACCCTAACCCGAATCCTAACCCCTAACCCTAACCCTAACCTACCCCTAACACGAACCCTAACCCTAACCCTACCTCCTAAACCTAACCCTAACCCTAACCCGATCCCTAACCCTAACCCGAACCCTAAAGCTACCCCGAACCCTAACCCGAACCCTAACCCTAACCCGAACCCGAACCCTACCCCTAACACGAACCCTAAACCTAACCCGAACCCTAACCCTAACACTAATCCTAACCCGAACCTGAACCCTCACACGAACCCTAACCCGAACCCTAACCCGAACCCTAACCCTAAACCTAACTCTAACCCGAAACCTGACCCTAACCATAACCCTAACCCTAACCCGAAACCGAAACCGAACCTTAAACCTAACCCGAACCCTAACCCTAACACTAACCCTAAACCTAACCCGAACCCTAACCCTAACCCGAACCCTAACCCGAACCCGAACCCTAACCCTAACCCGAACCCTAACCCTAACACTAACCCTAACCCTAACCCGAACCCTAACCCTGACCCGAACCCTAACCCTAACCAGAAACCTAACCCTAACCCGAACCCTAACCCTAACCCGAAACCTAACCCTAACCCTAACCCTAAGCCTAACCCGAACCCTAACCCGAACCCTAACCCTAACCCTAACCTGAACACTAACCCTAACCCTAACCCTAACCCTAACCCGAACCCTAACCCTAACCCTAACAGGAACCCTAACCCTAACCCTAACCTGAACCCGAACATTAACACCTTACCCGAATCCTAACCCTAACCCGAACCCTAACCCGAACCCTAACCCTAACCCTAACTCCGAAACCGAACCCTAACCCTAACACTAACCCTAACCCGAAACCTAACTCGAACCCGAAACCAAACCCTAACCCGAACCCGAACCCTAACACTAACCCTAACCCGAACCCTAACCCTAACACGAACCCTAACCCTAACCCTAACCTGACACCTAACCAGAAACCTAACACGAACCCTTACCGTAAACCTAACCCTAACCCTAACCCGAACCTTAAGAATAACCCTAACCCAAACCTTAACCCTAACCCTAACCCTACCCCTAACCCTAATCCGAACCCTAACCCTAACCCTAAACCTAACCCTAACCCGAACCCGAACCCTAACCCGAACCCTACACCTAACACTAATCCGAACCCTAAACCTAACCCTAACCCGAACCCTAACACTAACCAGAACGCTAACCCTAACCCTAACCCTAACCCGAACCCTAAACCGAACCGTAACCCTAACCCTAACCCGAACCCTAACCCTAACCCTAACCCGAACCCTAAACCTAACCCTAACTCTAACACTAACCCTAATCTGAACCCGAACCCTAACCCGCACCCTAACTCTAACCCGAACCCGAACCCTAACCCTAACCCGAACCCGAACCCTAACACTAACACTAAACCGAACCCTAACCCTAACCTGAACCCTAACCCTAACACTAACCCTAACCCGAACCGTAACCTAACCCTAACCCGACCCCTAACACGAACCCTAACGCTAACGCTAACCCTAACCCTAACCCTAACCCGAACCCTAACCCTAACCGTAACCCTAACCCTAACCCGAAAACTAACCCTAACCCTAACCCCTAACCCTAACCCTAACCCTAACCCGAACCCTAACCCTAACCCTAACCCTAACACTAACCCGAAGCCGAACCCTAACAAGAACCCTAACCATAACCCTAATCCGAACCCTAACCCTAACCTTAACCCTAACCCTAACCCTATCCCTAACCTGAACCCTAACCCTAACCCTAACCCTAACCCTAACCCTAACCCTACCCCTAACCCGAACCCTAACCCTAACCCTACCTCCTAAAACTAACCCTAACCCTAACCTGAAAACTAACCCTAACCCGAACCCTAACCCTACCCCGAACCCTAACCCGAACCCTAACCCTAACCCGAACCCGAACCCTACCCCTAACACGAACCCTAAACCTAACCCGAACCCTAACACTAACACTAACCCTAACCCGAACCTGAACCCTAACACTAACCCTAACCGAACCCTAACCCGAAACCGAACCCTAAACCTAACACTAACCCTAAACCGAACCCGAACCCTAACCCTAACCCTAAACCTAACACTAACCCTAACCCTAACCCGAACCCTAATCCGAACCAGAACCCTAACCCTAACCCTAACCCGAACCCTAACCCTAAACCGAACCCTAACACTAACCCGAAACCTAACCCTAACCCGAACCCGAACCCTAACCCTAACCCTAACCCTAACTGGAACCCTAACACTAACCCGAACCGTAACCCTAACCCAAACACTAACCCTATCCCGAACCCTAACCCGAACCCTAACCCGAACACTAACCCTAAACTTAACCCGAAACCGAACCCTAACCCTAACCCTAACCCTAACCCTAACCCGAACCCTAACCCGAACCCTAACCCTAACACGAACCCTAACCCGAACCCTAACCCGAACCCTAACCCTAAACCTAACTCTAACCCGAACCCTGACCCTAACGCTAACCCTAAACCTAACCCGAAACCGAACCCTAACACTAATCCTAACCGTAACCCGAACCCGAACCCTAACCCTAAACCGAACCCTAACCCCAACACTAACCCTAAACCTAACCCGAACCCTAACCCTAACCCGAACCCTAACCCTAACCCGAACCCTAACCCTAACCCAAACCCTAACCCTAACACTAACCCTAACCCGAACGCGAACCCTAACCCTAACCTTAACCCGAACCCTAAACCTAACCTTAACCGGAACCCTAACCCTAACCCTACCCCGAACCCGAACCCTAACCCCTTACCCGAATCCTAACCCTAACCCGAACCCTAACCCGAACCCTAACCCTAACCCGAACCCGAACCCAAACCCTAACCCGAACCCGAACCCTAAACCTAATCCGAACCCTAACCCTAAACCTAACCCTAACCCGAACCCTAACCGTAACCCTAACCCGACACCTAACCCGAACGCTAACGCGAAACCTAACCCTAACCCTAACCCTAACCCTAACCCGAAACTTAACCCTAACCCTACCCCGAACCTTAACCCTAACCCTAACCCTAACCCTAAACCTAACCCTAACCTGAACCCTAACCCTAACCCTAACCCTAACCCGAACCCTAACCCTAACCCTAACCCAAACCCTAACCTGAACCCTAACCCTAACCCTAAACCGAACCCTAACCCTAACCCTAACCCTAACCCGAACCCTAACCCTGACCCTAACCGTAACCCTAAACCGAACCCAAAACCTAACCCGAACCCTACACCTAACCCTAATCCGAACCCTAACCCTGACCTAACCCTAACCCGAACCCTAACCTGAACCCTAAACCTAAACCTAACCCGAACCCTAACCCTAACCCTAACCCTAACCCGAACCCTAACCCGAACCCTAACCCTAACCCTAACCCGAACCCTAACCCTAACCCTAACCCGAACCCTAACCCTAACCCTAACTCTAACCCTAACTCTATCCCGAACCCGAACCCTAACCCGAACCCTAACCCTAACACGAACCCGAACCCTAACCCTAACCCGAACCCGAACCCTAACCCTAACACTAACCCGAACCCTAACCCTAACCTGAACCCTAACCCTAACCCTAACCCTATCCCTAACCCGAACCCTAACCCTAACCCTAACCCGAACCCTAACCCTAACCCTAACCCTAAACCTAACCCGAACCCTAACCCTAACCCGAACCCTAACCCTAACCCTAACCCTAACCCTAACCGTAACCCTAAACTGAACACTAAACCTTACCCTAACCCTAACCCGAACCCTAACCCTAACCCTAAACCTAACCCGAAACCTAACCCTAACCCTAACCCTTACCCGAACCCTAACCCTAACCCTAAACCTAACCCGAACCCTAACCCTAACTATAACGCTAACCCTAACACTAACCCGAAGCCTAACCCTAACCCTAAACCGAACCCGAAACCTAAACCTAACCGTAACCCTAACCCTAACCCGAACCCGAACCCTAACCCTAACCCCTAACCCTACCCCTAACCCTAACCCGAACCCTAACCCTAACCCTAACCCGACCCCTAACCCGAAACCTAAAGCGAACCCTAACCCTAACCCTAACCCTAACCCGAAACTTAACCCTAACCCTAACCCGAACCCTAACCCTAACCCTAACCCTAACTCTAACCCTAACCCTAAACCGAACCCTAACCCTAACCCTCACCCTAACCCGAACCCTAACCCTAACCCTTACCGTAATCCGAACCCTAACTCGAACCCTAACCCAAACCCTAACCCGAACCCTAACCCTAAACCTAACCCTAACCCGAACCATAACCCTAACCATAACCCTAACCCTAACCCTAACCCGAACACTAACCCTAACCCTAAACCGAACCCTAACCCTAACCGTAACCCTAAACCGAAACCTAACCCTAACACTAACCCTAACCCAAAACCTAACCCTAACCCTAACCCGAACCCTAACCCTAACCCGAAACCTAACCCTAACACTAACCCGAACCCTAACCCGAACCGTAACCCTAACCCTAACCCGAACCCTTACTCTAACCCTAACCCGAACCCTAACCCTAACCCTAACTCTAACCCTAACCCTAACCCGAACCCGAACCCTAACCCGAACCCTAACCCTAACCCGAACCCGAACCCTAACCCTAACCCGAACCCGAACCCTAACCCTAACACTAAACCGAACCCTAAACCTATCCTGAACCCTAACCCTAATCCTAACCCTTACCCGAACCCTAACCTAACCCTAACCAGACCCCTAACACGAACCCTAATGCGAAACCTAACCCTAACCCTATCCCTAACCCGAAACTTAACCCTAACCCGAACCCGAACCCTAACCCGAACCCTAACCCTAACCCTAACCCTAAACCGAACCCTAAACCTAACCCTAACCCTAACCCGAACCCTAACCCTAAACCTAACCCTAACCCGAAACCTAACCCGAACCCTAACCATAACCCTAACCCGAAACCTAACCCTAACCCTAACCCTAAACCGAACCCTAACACTAACCATAACGCTAACCCTAACCCTAACCCGAAACCTAACCCAACCCTAACCCGAACCCTAACCCTAACCGTAACCCTAACCCTAACCCGAACCCTAACCCTAACCTGAATCCTAACCCCTAACCCTAACCCTAACCCTACCCCAAACCCGAACCCTAACCCTAACCCTACCTCCTAAACCTAACCCTAAACCTAACCCGAACCCTAACCCTAACCCGAACACTAACCCTACCCCGAACCCTAACCCGAACCCTAACCCTAACCCTAACCCTAACCCTTACCCTAACCCTAAACCGAACCCTAACCCTAACCCTCACCCTAACCAGAACCCTAACCCTAACCCTTACCGTAACCCGAACCCTAACCCGAACCCTAACCCGAACCCTAACCCAAACCCTAACCCTAACCCTAACCCTAACCCGAACCATAACCCTAACCATAACCCTAATCCTAACCCTAACCCGAACACTAACCCTAACCCTAAACCGAACCCTAACCCTAACCGTAACCCTAAACCGAAACCTAACCCTAACCCTAACCCTAACCCAAAACCTAACCCTAATCCTAACCCGAACCCTAACCCTAACCCGAAACCTAACCCTAACCCTAACCCGAACCCTAACCCGAACCGTAACCCTAACCCTAACCCGAACCCTTACTCTAACCCTAACCCGAACCCTAACCCTAACCCTAACTCTAACCCTAACCCTAACCCGAACCCGAACCCTAACCCGAACCCTAACCCTAACCCGAACCCGAACCCTAACCCTAACCCGAACCCGAACCCTAACCCTAACACTAAACCGAACCCTAACCCTAACCTGAACCCTAACCCTAATCCTAACCCTTACCCGAACCCTAACCTAACCCTAACCAGACCCCTAACACGAACCCTAATGCGAACCCTAACACTAACCCTATCCCTAACCCGAAACTTAACCCTAATCCGAACCCGAACCCTAACCCGAACCCTAACCCTAACCCTAACCCTAAACCGAACCCTAAACCTAACCCTAACCCTAACCCGAACCCTAACCCTAACCCTAACCCTAACCCGAACCCTAACCCGAACCCTAACCATAACCCTAACCCGAAACCTAACCCTAACCCTAACCCTAAACCGAACCCTAACACTAACCATAACGCTAAACCTAACCCTAACCCGAAACCTAACCCTAACCCTAACCCGAACCCTAACCCTAACCGTAACCCTAACCCTAACCCGAACCCTAACCCTAACCCGAATCCTAACCCCTAACCCTAACCCTAACCCTACCCCAAACCCGAACCCTAACCCTAACCCTACCTCCTAAACCTAACCCTAAACCTAACCCGAACCCTAACCCTAACCCGAACACTAACCCTACCCCGAACCATAACCCGAACCCTAAGCCTAACCAGAACCCGAACCCTACCCCTAACACGAACCCTAAACCTAACCCGAACCCTAACCCTAACACTAACCCTAACCCGAACCTAAATCCTAACACTAACCCTAACCCGAACCCTAACCCGAACCCGAACCCTAAACCTAACACTAACCCTAAACCGAACCCGAACCCTAACCCTAACCCTAAACCTAACACTAACCCTAACCCTAACCCGAACCCTAATCCGAACCAGAACCCTAACCCTACCCCTAACCCTGACCCGAACCCTAACCCTAACCCTAACCCGAACCCTAACACTAACCCGAACCCTAACCCTAACCCGAACCCGAACCCTAACCCTAACCCTAACCCTACCTGGAACCCTAACCCTAACCTGAACCCTAACCCTAACCCAAACACTAACGCTAACCCGAACCCTAACCCGAACCCTAACCCGAACCCTAACCCTAACCCGAACCCTAACCCTAAACTTAACCCGAACCCTAACCCTAACCCTAACCCTAACCCGAACCCTAACCCGAACCCTAACCCTAACACGAACCCTAACCCGAACCCTAAACCGAACCCTAACCCTAAACCTAACTCTAACCCGAAACCTGACCCTAACCCTAACCCTAACCCTAACCCGAAACCGAACCCTAACCCTAACCCTAACCGTAACCCGAACCCGAACCCTAACCCTAAACCGAACCCTAACCCTAACACTAACCCTAACCCTAACCAGAACCCTAACCCTAACCCGAAACCTAACCCTAACCCGAACCCTAACCCAAACTCTAACCCTAACCCGAACCCGAACCCTATCCCGAACCCTACACCTAACCATAATCCGAACCCTATCCCTAACCTAACCCTAACCCGAACCCTAACCTGAACCCTAAACCTAACCCTAAACCGAACCCTAATCCTAGCCCTAACCCGAACCTTAACCCTAACCTACCCCGAACATTAACCCTAACCCTAACCCTAACCCTAAACCTAACCCTACCCCGAACCCTAACCCTAACCCTAACCCTAACCCGAATCTTAACCCTAACCCTACCCCGAACCTTAACCCTAACCCTAACCCTAAACCTAAACCTAACCCTAACCTGAACCCTAACCCTAACCCTAACCCTAACCCTAACCCTAACCCCAAACCTAACCCTATCCCTAACCCTAACCCGAACCCTAACCTGGACCCTAACCCTAACCCTAACCCTAACCCTAAACCTAACCCGAAACCTAAACCTAACCCTAACCCTAACCCGAACCCTAACCCTAACCCTAAACCTCAGCCGAACCCTAACCCTAACCATAACGCTAACCCTAACCCTAACCCGAACCCTAAACCTAACCCGAACCCTAACCCTAACCCTAACCCTAACCCTTACCCTAACCCTAAACCGAACCCTAACGCTAACCCTCACCCTAACCCGAACCCTAACCCTAACCCTTACCGTAACCCGAACCCTAACCCGAACCCTAACCCTAAACCTAACGCGAAACCTAACCCTAACCCTAACCCTAACCCGAACCATAACCCTAACCATAACCCTAAATCTAACCATAACCCGAACACTAACCCTAACTCTAAACCGAACCCTAACCCTAACCGTAACCCTAAACCTAACCCGAACCCTAACCCTAACCCTAACCCGAAACCTAACCCTAACCCTAACCCGAACCCTAACCCTAACCCTAACCCGAACCCTAACCCTAACACGAACCCTAACCCTAACCGTAACCCTAACCCGAATCCTAACCCTAACCCTAACCCGACACCTAACCAGAAACCTAACGCGAAACCATACCGTAAACCTAACCCTAACCCTAACCCGAACCTTAACCCTAACCCTAACCCAAACCTTAACCCTAACCCTAACCCTAACCCTAAACCTAACCCTAACCCGAACCCTAACCCGAACCCTAACCCTAACCGGAACCCTAACCCTAACCTAACCCTAACCGAACCCTAACCTGAACCCTAAACCTAACCCTAACCCGAACCCTAACCCTAACCCTAACCCTAACCCTAACCCGAACCCTAACCCGAACCCTAACCCTAACCATAACGCTAACACTAACCCTAACCTGAACCCTAACCCTAACCCTAACCCGAACCCTAACCCTAACCGTAACCCTAACCCGAACCCGAACCCTAACCCTAACAATAACCCGAACCCTAACCCTAACCCTAACCCGAACCCTAACCCGAACCCTAACCCTAACCATAACGCTAACCCTAAACCTAACTCTAACCCTAACTCTAACCCGAACCCGAACCCTAACCCGAACCCTAACCCTAACACGAACCGTAACCCTAACCCGAACCCGAACCCGAACCCTAACCCTAACACTAACCCGAAACCTAACCCTAACCTGAACCCTAACCCTAACCCTAATCCTAACCCGAACCCTAACCCTAACCCTAACCCGACCACTAACCCGAACCCTAACGCGAACCCTAACCCTAACCCTAACCCTAACCCTAACCCGAAACTTAACCCTAACCCTAACCCGAACCCTAACCCTAACCCTAACCCTAACCATAACCCTAAACTGAACCCTAAACCTAAACCTAACCCTAACCCGAACCCTAACCCTAACCCTAAACCTAACCCGAAACCTAAACCTAACCCTAAACCTAACCCGAACCCTAAACCTAACCCTAAACCTAACCCGAACCCTAACCCTAACCATAACGCTAACCCTAACCCTAACCCGAACCCTAACCCTAACCCGAACCCTAAACCTAACCCTAACCCTAACCCTTACCATAACCCTAAACCGAACCCTAACCCTAACCCTCACCCTAACCCGAACCCTAACCCTAACCCTTACTGTAACCCGAACCCTAACCCGAACCCTAACCCTAACCCTAACCCGAAACCTAACCCTAACCCTAACCCTAACCCGAACCATAACCCTAACCATAACCCTAAATCTAACCATAACCCGAACACTAACCCTAACCCTAAACCGAACCCTAACCCTAACCGTAACCCTAAACCTAACCCGAACCCTAACCCTAACCCTAACCCGAAACCTAACCCTAACCCTAACCCGAACCCTAACCCTA
>JAVLSZ010000126.1:277500-292500 GCA_032313775.1 Urocyon cinereoargenteus
CCGAACCCTAACCCTAACCCGAACCCGAACCCTAAACCTAACACTAACCCGAACCCTAAAACTAACCTGAACCCTAACCCTAAACCTAACCCGAACCCAAAACCTAAACCTAACCCTAACCCGACCCCTAACCCGAACCCTAACCCTAACCCTAATTCTAACCCGAACCAGAAACCTAAACCGAACCCTACACCTTACCCTAATCCGAACCCTAACCCTAACCTTAACCTAACCCTAACAATAACCCGAACCCGAACCCTAACCCTAACCCTAACCCTGACCCTAACCCTAACCCTATCCCGAACCCTAACCCTAACCCGAACCCTAACCCCTAACCCAACCCTAACCCTAACCCTAACCCGAACCCTAACCCTAACCCTACCTCCTAAACCTAACCCAAACCCTAACCCGAACCCTAACCTAACCCGAACCCTAACCCTAACCCGAACCCTAACCCGAACCCTTATCCTAACCAACCCGAACCCTACCCCTAACCCGAACCCTAACCCGAACCCTAACCCTAACCTAACCCGAACCCTAACCCTAACCCGAACCCTAACCCGAACCCTAACCCTAACCCGAACCCGAACCCTACCCCTAACCTGAACCCTAACCCTAACGCGAACCCTAACCCTAACACTAACCCTAACCCGAAACCGAACCCTAAACCTAACCCGAACCCGAACCCTAACCCTAACCCGAACCCTAACCCTAAACATTACCCTAACCCGAACCCTAACCCAAACACGAACCCTAACCCGAAACCTAAACCTAACACTAACCCGAACCCTAACATTAAACCGAACCCTAACCCTACCCTAACCCGAACCCTAACCCTAACCCTAACCCGAACCCTAACCCTAACCCGAACTCTAACCCTAACCCTAACCCTAACCCTAACCCAAACCCTAACCCAAACCCTAACCGTAACCCTAACCTGAACCCTAACCCTAAACCTAACCCTAACCAAAACCGAACCCTAACCCTAACCCTAACCGAAACCCTAACCCTAACCCTAACCCGAACCCGAACACAAACCCTAACCCCTTACCCGAATCCTAACCCTAACCCGAACCCTAACCCGAACCCTAACCCTAACCCCGAACCCGAACCCTAAACCTAACCCTAACCCGAACACTAACCCGAACCCTAACCCGAACCTGAACCCTAACCCTAATCCGAACCCTAACCCTAACCCTAACCCTAACCCGAACCCCAACCCTAACCCTAACCCGACCCCTAACACCAACCCTAACGCGAACCCTAAACCTAACCCTAACCCTAACCCTAACCCGACCCTTAACCCTAAACCTAACCCGAAAATTAACCCTAACCCTAACCCTAACCATAAACCTTACCCTAACCCGAACCCTAACCCTAACCTGAACCCTAACCGGAACCCTAACCCTAACCCGAACCCTAACCCTAACACTAACCCTAATTCTAACCCTAACCCGAACGGTAACCCTAACCCTAACCCCTAACCCTAACCCTAACCCTAAACCTAACCCGAACCCTAACCCTAACCCTATCCCTAACCCTAACCCGAACCCGAACCCTAAACCTAACTCTAAACCTAACCATAACCCGAACCCGAACCCTAAACCGAACACTAACACTAACCCTAATCCGAAACCTAACACTAATCTTAACCCTAACCCTAACCCGAACCCGAACCCTAACCCTAACCCTAACCCTAACCCTAAATATAACCCGAACCCTAACCCTAACGCGAACCCTAACGCCTAACCCTAAACCTAACCCTAACCCTGACCCAAATCCTAACCCTAAATCTACCTCCTAAAACTAACCCTAAACCTAACCCGAACCCTAACCCTAACCCGAACCCTAACCCTAACCCGAACCCTAACACGAACCCTAACCCTAACCCAAACCCGAACCCTACCCCTAACCCGAACCCTAACCCTAACCCGAACCCTAAGCCTAACACTAAACCTAACCCGAAACCGAACCCTAACCCTAACCCGAACCCGAACCCTAACCCGAACACGAACCCTAACCCTAAAACTAACCCTAAACCGAACCCGAACCCTAACCCTAACCCTAACCATAACCCTAACCCTAACCCTAACCCGAACCCTAACCCTAACCCTAACCCCTAACCCTAACCCTAACCCTAACCCGAACCCTAACCCTAACCCTAACCCTAACCCGAACCCGAACCCTAACCTTAACCCTACCCCTAACCCTAATCCGAACCCTAACCCTAACCTAACCCTAACCCGAACCCTAACCTGAAACCTAAACCTAACCCTAACCCGAACCCTAACCCTAACCCTAACCCTAACCCTAACCCGAACCCTAACCCGAACCCGAACCCTAACCTTAACCCTACTCCTAACCCTAATCCGAACCCTAACCCTAACCTAAACCTAACCCGAACTCTAACCTAACCCCTAACCCTAACCCTAACCCTAAACCTAACCCGAACCCTAACCCTAACCCTAACCCTAACCCTAACCCGTACCGGAACCCTAACCCGAACCTTACCCCTAACCCTAATCCGAACCCTAACCCTAACCCTAACCCAAACCCTAACCCTAAGCCGAACCCTAAACCTAACCCTAACCCTAACCCTAACCCGAACCCTAACCCGAACACTAACCCTAACCCTAACCCGAACCCTAACCCTAACCCTAACCCTAAACCTAACCCTAAACCGAACCCTAACCCTAAACTTAACCGGAACCCTGACCCTTACCCTAACCCGAACCCGAACCCTAACCCCTTACCCGAATCCTAACCCTAACCCGAACCCTAACACGAACCCTAACCATAACCCTAAACCCGAACCCGAACCCTAACCCTAACCCGAACCCTAACCCGAACCCTAACCCTAAACCGAACCCGAAATCTAACCCTAACCGTAACCCTAACCCTAACCCGAACCCTAAACCGAACCCGAACCCTAACCCGAACACTAACCCTAACCCTAACCCGAACCCTAACCCTAACCCTAACCCTAACCGTAACCCTAACCCTAACCCCGAACCCTAACCCTAACCCTAACCCCTAATCCTAAACCTAACCCTAACCCGAACCCTAACCCTAACCCGAACCCTAAACCTAACCCTAACCCCTAACCCGAACCCTAACCCCTAAACCTAACCCTAACCCTAACCCTAACCCTAACCCTAAATCTAACCCCAACCCGAACCCTAACCCGAACCCTACCCCTTACCCTAATCCGAACCCTAACCCTAACATTAACCCTAAACCTAACCCGAACCCGAACCCTAACCCTAACCCTAACCCTAATCCGAACCCGAACCCTAACCCTAACCCGAACCCTAACCTCTAACCCTAAACCTAACCCTAACCCTAACCCGAACCCTAACCCTAACCCTACCTCCTAAACCTAACCCTAACCCTAAACCGAACCCTAACCCTAACCCGAACCCTAACCCTACCCGAACCCTACCCGAACCCTAACCCTAACCCGAACACGAAGCCTACCCCTAACCCGAACACTAACCCTAACGCGAACCCTAACCCTAACACTAACCCTTTTCCGAAACCGAACCCTAAACCTAACCCGAACCCGAACCCTAACCCTAACCCGAACCCTAACCCTAAACCTTACCCTAACCCGAACCCTAAACCAAACCCGAACCCTAACCCAAAACCTAAACCTAACACTAACCCGAACCCTAACATTAACCCGAACCCTAACCCTACCCTAATCCGAACCCTAACCCTAACCCTAACCCTAACCCGAACCCTAACCCTAACCCGAACTCTAACCCAAACCCTAACCCTAACACTAACCCGAACCCTAACCCAAACCCTAACCCTAACACTAACCTGAACCCTAACCCTAAACCTAACCCTAACCCAAACCTGAACCCTAACCCTAACGCTAACCGGAACCCTAAACCTAACCCTAACCCTAACCCGAACCCGAACCCAAACACTAACCCCTTACCGGAATCCTAACCCTAACCCGAACCCTAACCCGAACCCTAACCCTAACCCCGAACCCGAACCCTAACACGAACCCTAACCCAAACCCGAACCCTAACCCGAACCCGAACCCTAACCCTTATCCGAACACTAACCCTAACCCTTACCCGAACCCTAACCCTAACCCTAACCCTAACACGAACCTTAACCCTAAACCTAACCCGAACCTTAACCCTAACCCTAACCCTAACCCTAAACCTAACCATAACCCGAACCCTAACCCTAACCTGAACCCTAACCGGAACCCTAACCCTAACCCTAACCCGAACCCTAACCCTAACCCTAACCCTAACTCTAACCCTAACCAGAACGGTAACCCTAACCCTAACCCCTAACCCTAACCCTAACCCTAAACCTAACCCGAACCCTAACCCTAACACTATCCCTAACCCTAACCCGAACCCGAACCCTAACTCTAACCCTAAACCTAACCCTAACCCGAACCCGAACCCTAAACCGAACACTAACCCTAACCCTAATCCGAAACCTAACACTAATCTTAAACCTAACCCTAACCCGAACCCGAACCCTAACCCTAAACCTAACCCTAACCCTAAACATAACCCGAACCCTAACCCTAACGCGAACCCTAACGCCTAACCCTAAACCTAACACTAACCCTGACCCGAACCCTAACCCTAAACCTACCTCCTAAACCTAACCCTACCCTAACCCGAACCCTAACCCTAACTCGAACCCTAACCCTAACCCGAACCCGAACCCTAACCCGAACCCTAACCCTAACCCGAACCCGATACCTACCCCTAACCCGAACCCTAACCCAAACCCGAACCCTAAGCCTAACACTAACCCTAACCCGAAACCGAACCCTAACCCGAACCCGAACACTAACCCTAACACTAACCCTAAACCGAACCCGAACCCTAACCCTAACCATAACCCTAAACCTAACCCTAACCCGAACCCTAACCCTAACCCTAACCCGAACCCTAACCCTAACCCTAACCCCTAACCCTAATCCTAACCCTAACCCGAACACTAACCCTAACCCTAACCCTAACCCGAAACCGAACCCTAACCCGAAACCTACCCCTTACCCTAATCCGAACCCAAACCCTAACCTTAACCCTAACCCTAACCCTAACCCGAACCTGAACCCTAACCCTAACCCTGACACTAACCCTAACCCTAACCCAAAACCTTACCCTAACCCGACCCCTAATCCCTAACCCTAACCCTAACCCTAACCTGAACCCTAGCCCTAACCCTACCTCCTAAACCTAACCCTAACCCTAACCCGAACCCTAACCCTAACACGAACCCTAACCCTAACCCGAACACTAACCCGAACCCTAACCCTAACCCGAACCCGAAACCTACCCCTAACCCGAACCCTAACCCTAACGCGAACCCTAACCCTAACACTAACCCTAACCCGAACCCGAACCCTAAACCTAACCCGAACCCGAACCCTAACCCGAACCCGAACCCTAACCCTAACACTAACCCTAAACCGAACCCGAACACTAAACCTAACCCTAACCCTAACACTAACCCTAACCCTAACCCGAACCCTAACTCTAACACGAACCCTAACACTAACCCGAACCCTAATCCGAACCCTAAACCGAACCCTAACCATAACCCTAACCGGAAACCTAACCCTAACCCGAACCCTAAACCGAACCTAACCCTAACCCGAAACCTAACCCTAACCCTAACCCGAACCCTAACCCGAACCCTAACCCGAACCCGAACCCTAACCCGAAACCTACCCCTAACCCTAATCCGAACCCTAAACCTAAACCTAACCCTAACCCTAACCCGAAACCTAACCCTAACCCGAACCCTAACCCTAACCCTACCCTAACCTAACCCTAACCCTAACCCGAACACTAACACTAGCCCTAACCCTAACCCTAAACCGAACCCTAACCCTAACCTTAACCGGAACCCTAACCCTAAACCTAACCCGAACCCTAACCCTAACCCTAACCCTAACCCTAAACCGAACCCTAACCCGAACACTAACCCTAACCCTAACCCTAACCCGAACCCTAACCCTAACCGTAACCCTAACCCTAACCCGAACCCTAACCCTAACCCTAACCCCTAACCCTAACCCTAACCCTAACCCGAACCCTAACCCTAACCCTAACCCTAACCCGAACCCGAACCCGAAACCTAACCCGAACCCTACCCCTAACCCTAATCCGAACCCTAACCCTAATCTTAACCCTAACCCTAACTCTAACCCGATCCCGAACCCTAACCCTAACCCTAACCCTAACCCTAACCCTAACCCGAACACTAACCCTAACCTGAACACTAACCCCTAACCCTAACCCTAACCCTACCCCTAACCCGAACCCTAACCCTAACCCTACCTCCTAAACCTAACCCTAACCCTAACCCGAACCCTAACCCTAACCCGAACCCTAACCCTACCCCGAACCCTAACCCGAACCCTAACCCTAACCCTAACCCGAACCCTACCCTAACCCGAACCCTAACCCTAACACGAACCCTAACCCTAACACTAACCCTAATCCGAACCTGAACCCTAACACTAACCCTAACCCGAACCCTAACTCGAGACCAAACCCTAAACTTAACACTAACACTAAACCGAACCCGAACCCTAACCCTAACCCTAAACCTAACACTAACCCTAACCCTAACCCGAACCCTAATCCGAACCCGAACCCTAACCCTAACCCTAACCCTAACCCGAAACCTAACCCTAACCCGAACCCTAACACTAACCCGAACCCTAACCCTAACCCTAACCCGAACCCTAACCCGAACCCGAACCCTAACCCTAACCCTAACCCGAAACCTAACCCTAACCCTAACCCTAACCCGAACCATAACCCTAACCATAACCCTAAATCTAACCATAACCCGAACACTAACCCTAACCCTAAACCGAACCCTAACCCTAACCGTAACCCTAAACCTAACCCGAACCCTAACCCTAACCCTAACCCGATACCTAACCCTAACCCTAACCCGAACCCTAACCCTAACCCCAAACCTAACCCTAAACCTAACCCTAAGCCTAACCCGAACCCTAACCCGAACCCTAACCCTAACCCTAACCTGAACCCTAACACTAACCCTAACACTAACCCTAACCCGAACCCTAACCCTAACACGAACCGTAACCCTAACCCTAACCCTAACCCGAATCCTAACCCTAACCCTAACCCGACACCTAACCAGAAACCTAACGCGAAACCTTACCGTAAACCTAACCCTAACCCTAACCCGAACCTTAACCCTAACCCTAACCCAAACCTTAACCCTAACCCTAACCCTAACCCTAAACCTAACCCTAACCCGAACCCTAACCCGAGACCGAACCCTAAACCTAACACTAACCCTAAACCGAACCCGAACCCTAACCCTAACCCTAAACCTAACACTAACCCTAACCCTAACCCGAACCCTAATCCGAACCCGAACCCTAACCCTAACCCTAACCCTAACCCGAAACCTAACCCTAACCCGATCCCTAACACTAACCCGAACCCTAACCCTAACCCGAACCCGAACCCTAAACCTAACCGTAACCCTAACTGGAACCCTAACCCTAACCCGAACCCGAACCCTAACCCAAACACTAACCCTAACCCGAACCCTAACCCGAACCCTAACCCGAAACCAAACCCTAACACGAACCCTAACCCTAAACTTAACCCGAACCCGAACCCTAACCCTAACCCTAACCCTAACCCTAACCCGAACCCTAACCCGAACCCTAACCCTAACACGAACACTAACCGGAAACCTAACCCGAAACCTAACCCTAAACCTAACTCTAACCCGAACCCTGACCCTAACCCTAACCATAACCCTAACCCTAACCCGAAACCGAACCCTAACCCTAACCCTAACCGTAACCCGAACCCGAACCCTAACCCTAACCCGAACCCTATCCCTAACACTAACCCTAACCCTAACCCGAACCCTAACCCTAACCCGAACCCTAACCCAAAATCTAACCCTAACCCGAACCCGAACCCTAACCCTAACCCGAACCCTAACCCTAACCCGAACCCTAACCCTAACACCTACCCTAACCCGAACACGAACCCTAACCCTAACCCTAACCCGAACCCTAAACCTAACCTTAACCGGAACCCTAACCCTAACCCTACCCCGAACCCGAACCCGAACCCTAACCCCTTATCCGAAACCTAACCCTAACCCGAACCCTAACCCGAACCCTAACCCTAACCCGAACACGAACCATAACCCTAACCCTAACCCGAACCCTAAACCTAATCCGAACCCTAACCCTAACCCTAACTCTAACCCGAACCCTAACCGTAACCCTAACCCGACACCTAACCCGAAGGCTAACGCGAACCCTAACCCTAACCCTAACCCTAACCCGAATCTTAACCCTAACCCTACCCCGAACCTTAACCCTAACCCTAACCCTAACCCTAAACCTAACCCTAACCTGAACCCTAACCCTAACCCTAACCCTAACCCTAACCCCAAACCTAACCCTAACCCTAACCCTAACCCGAACCCTAACCTGGACCCTAACCCTAACCCTAAACCGAACCCTAACCCTAACCCTAACCCTAACCCGAACCCTAACCCTAAACCTAACCGCAACCCTAACCCGAACCCGAACCCTAAACCTAACACTAACCCGAACCCTAAAACTAACCTGAACCCTAACCCTAAACCTAACCCGAACCCAAAACCTAAACCTAACCCTAACCCGACCCCTAACCCGAACCCTAACCCTAACCCTAACTCTAACCCGAACCAGAAACCTAAACCGAACCCTACACCTTACCCTAATCCGAACCCTAACCCTAACCTTAACCTAACCCTAACAATAAACCGAACCCGAACCCTAACCCTAACCCTAACCCTGACCCTAACCCTAACCCTATCCCGAACCCTAACCCTAACCCGAACCCTAACCCCTAACCCAACCCTAACCCTAACCCTAACCCGAACCCTAACCCTAACCCTACCTCCTAAACCTAACCCTAACCCTAACCCGAACCCTAACCTAACCCGAACCCTAACCCTAACCCGAACCCTAACCCGAACCCTTATCCTAACCTAACCCGAACCCTAACCCTAACCCGAACCCTAACCCGAACCCTTATCCTAACCAACCCGAACCCTACCCCTAACCCGAACCCTAACCCGAACCCTAACCCTAACCTAACCCGAACCCTAACCCTAACCCGAACCCTAACCCGAACCCTAACCCTAACCCGAACCCGAACCCTACCCCTAACCTGAACCCTAACCCTAACGCGAACCCTAACCCTAACACTAACCCTAACCCGAAACCGAACCCTAAACCTAACCCGAACCCGAAACCTAACCCTAACCCGAACCCTAACCCTAAACCTTACCCTAACCCGAACCCTAACCCAAACCCGAACCCTAACCCGAAACCTAAACCTAACACTAACCCGAACCCTAACATTAAACCGAACCCTAACCCTACCCTAACCCGAACCCTAACCCTAACCCTAACCCGAACCCTAACCCTAACCCGAACTCTAACCCTAACCCTAACCCTAACCCTAACCCGAACCCTAACCCAAACCCTAACCCTAACCCTAACCTGAACCCTAACCCTAAACCTAACCCTAACCAAACCCGAACCCTAACCCTAACCCTAACCGAAACCCTAACCCTAACCCTAACCCGAACCCGAACACAAACCCTAACCCCTTACCCGAATCCTAACCCTAACCCGAACCCTAACCCGAACCCTAACCCTAACCCCGAACCCGAACCCTAAACCTAACCCTAACCCGAACACTAACCCGAACCCTAACCCGAACCCGAACCCTAACCCTAATCCGAACCCTAACCCTAACCCTAACCCTAACCCGAACCCCAACCCTAACCCTAACCCGACCCCTAACACCAACCCTAACGCGAACCCTAAACCTAACCCTAACCCTAACCCTAACCCGACCCTTAACCCTAAACCTAACCCGAACATTAACCCCAACCCTAACCCTAACCATAAACCTTACCCTAACCCGAACCCTAACCCTAACCTGAACCCTAACCGGAACCCTAACCCTAACCCGAACCCTAACCCTAACACTAACCCTAATTCTAACCCTAACCCGAACGGTAACCCTAACCCTAACCCCTAACCCTAACCCTAAACCTAAACCTAACCCGAACCCTAACCCTAACCCTATCCCTAACCCTAACCCGAACCCGAACCCTAAACCTAACTCTAAACCTAACCATAACCCGAACCCGAACCCTAAACCGAACACTAACACTAACCCTAATCCGAAACCTAACACTAATCTTAACCCTAACCCTAACCCGAACCCGAACCCTAACCCTAACCCTAACCCTAACCCTAAATATAACCCGAACCCTAACCCTAACGCGAACCCTAACGCCTAACCCTAAACCTAACCCTAACCCTGACCCAAATCCTAACCCTAAACCTACCTCCTAAAACTAACCCTAAACCTAACCCGAACCCTAACCCTAACCCGAACCCTAACCCTAACCCGAACCCTAACACGAACCCTAACCCTACCTCAAACCCGAACCCTACCCCTAACCCGAACCCTAACCCTAACCCGAACCCTAAGCCTAACACTAAACCTAACCCGAAACCGAACCCTAACCCTAACCCGAACCCGAACCCTAACCCGAACACGAACCCTAACCCTAAAACTAACCCTAAACCGAACCCGAACCCTAACCCTAACCCTAACCATAACCCTAACCCTAACCCTAACCCGAACCCTAACCCTAACCCTAACCCGAACCCTAACCCTAACCGTAAACCAAACCCTAACCCGAACCCTAACCCTAACCCTAACCCCTAACCCTAAACCTAACCCTAACCCGAACCCTAACCCTAACCCTAACCCTAACCCGAACCCGAACCCTAACCTTAACCCTACCCCTAACCCTAATCCGAACCCTAACCCTAACCTAACCCTAACCCGAACCCTAACCTGAAACCTAAACCTAACCCTAACCCGAACCCTAACCCTAACCCTAACCCTAACCCGAACCCTAACCCGAACCCGAACCCTAACCTTAACCCTACCCCTAACCCTAATCCGAACCCTAACCCTAACCTAAACCTAACCCGAACTCTAACCTAACCCCTAACCCTAACCCTAACCCTAAACCTAAACCGAACCCTAACCCTAACCCTAACCCTAACCCTAACCCTAACCCGTACCGGAACCCTAACCCGAACCTTACCCCTAACCCTAATCCGAACCCTAACCCTAACCCTAACCCAAACCCTAACCCTAAGCCGAACCCTAAACCTAACCCTAACCCTAACCCTAACCCGAACCCTAACCCGAACACTAACCCTAACCCTAACCCGAACCCTAACCCTAACCCTAACCCTAACCCTAAACCGAACCCTAACCCTAAACTTAACCGGAACCCTGACCCTTACCCTAACCCGAACCCGAACCCTAACCCCTTATCCGAATCCTAAACCTAACCCGAACCCTAACACGAACCCTAACCATAACCCTAACCCCGAACCCGAACCCTAACCCTACCCCTAACCCGAACCCTAACCCGAATCCTAACCCTAACCCGAACCCGAAACCTAACCCTAACCCGAACCCTAACCCTAACCGTAAACCAAACCCTAACCCGAATCCTAACCCTAACCCTAACCCGACACCTAACCAGAAACCTAACGCGAAACCTTACCGTAAACCTAACCCTAACCCTAACCCGAACCTTAACCCTAACCCTAACCCAAACCTTAACCCTAACCCTAACCCTAACCCTAAACCTAACCCTAACCCGAACCCTAACCCGAGACCGAACCCTAAACCTAACACTAACCCTAAACCGAACCCGAACCCTAACCCTAACCCTAAACCTAACACTAACCCTAACCCTAACTAGAACCCTAATCCGAACCCGAACCCTAACCCTAACCCTAACCCTAACCCGAAACCTAACCCTAACCCGATCCCTAACACTAACCCGAACCCTAACCCTAACCCGAACCCGAACCCTAACCCTAACCGTAACCCTAACTGGAACCCTAACCCTAACCCGAACCCTAACCCTAACCCAAACACTAACCCTAACCCGAACCCTAACCAGAACCCTAACCCGAAACCTAACCCTAACACGAACCCTAACCCTAAACTTAACCCGAACCCGAACCCTAACCCTAACCCTAACCCTAACCCTAACCCGAACCCTAACCCGAACCCTAACCCTAACACGAACACTAACCGGAAACCTAACCCGAAACCTAACCCTAAACCTAACTCTAACCCGAACCCTGACCCTAACCCTAACCATAACCCTAACCCTAACCCGAAACCGAACCCTAACCCTAACCGTAACCCGAACCCGAACCCTAACCCTAACCCGAACCCTATCCCTAACACTAACCCTAACCCTAACCCGAACCCTAACCCTAACCCGAACCCTAACCCAAAATCTAACCCTAACCCGAACCCGAACCCTAACCCTAACCCGAACCCTAACCCTAACCCGAACCCTAACCCTAACACCTACCCTAACCCGAACACGAACCCTAACCCTAACCCTAACCCGAACCCTAAACCTAACCTTAACCGGAACCCTAACCCTAACCCTACCCCGAACCCGAACCCTAACCCCTTATCCGAATCCTAACCCTAACCCGAACCCTAACCCGAACCCTAACCCTAACCCGAACCCGAACCATAACCCTAACCCTAACCCGAACCCTAAACCTAATCCGAACCCTAACCGTAACCCTAACTCTAACCCGAACCCTAACCGTAACCCTAACCCGACACCTAACCCGAACGCTAACGCGAACCCTAACCCTAACCCTAACCCTAACCCTAACCCGAATCTTAACCCTAACCCTACCCCGAACCTTAACCCTAACCCTAACCCTAAACCTAACCCTAACCTGAACCCTAACCCTAACCCTAACCCTAACCCTAACCCCAAACCTAACCCTAACCCTAACCCTAACCCGAACCCTAACCTGGACCCTAACCCTAACCCTAAACCGAACCCTAACCCTAACCCTAACCCTAACCCGAACCCTAACCCTAAACCTAACCGCAACCCTAACCCGAACCCGAACCCTAAACCTAACACTAACCCGAACCCTAAAACTAACCTGAACCCTAACCCTAAACCTAACCCGAACCCAAAACCTAAACCTAACCCTAACCCGACCCCTAACCCGAACCCTAACCCTAACCCTAACTCTAACCCGAACCAGAAACCTAAACCGAACCCTACACCTTACCCTAATCCGAACCCTAACCCTAACCTTAACCTAACCCTAACAATAACCCGAACCCGAACCCTAACCCTAACCCTAACCCTGACCCTAACCCTAACCCTATCCCGAACCCTAACCCTAACCCGAACCCTAACCCCTAACCCAACCCTAACCCTAACCCTAACCCGAACCCTAACCCTAACCCTACCTCCTAAACCTAACCCTAACCCTAACCCGAACCCTAACCTAACCCGAACCCTAACCCTAACCCGAACCCTAACCCGAACCCTTATCCTAACCAACCCGAACCCTACCCCTAACCCGAACCCTAACCCGAACCCTAACCCTAACCTAACCCGAACCCTAACCCTAACCCGAACCCTAAACCGAACCCTAACCCTAACCCGAACCCGAACCCTACCCCTAACCTGAACCCTAACCCTAACGCGAACCCTAACCCTAACACTAACCCTAACCCGAAACCTAACCCTAACCCGAACCCTAACCCTAAACCTTACCCTAACCCGAACCCTAACCCAAACCCGAACCCTAACCCGAAACCTAAACCTAACACTAACCCGAACCCTAACATTAAACCGAACCCTAACCCTACCCTAACCCGAACCCTAACCCTAACCCTAACCCGAACCCTAAACCTAACCCGAACTCTAACCCTAACCCTAACCCTAACCCTAACCCGAACCCTAACCCAAACCCTAACCCTAACCCTAACCTGAACCCTAACCCTAAACCTAACCCTAACCAAACCCGAACCCAAACCCTAACCCTAACCGAAACCCTAACCCTAACCCTAACCCGAACCCGAACACAAACCCTAACCCCTTACCCGAATCCTAACCCTAACCCGAACCCTAACCCGAACCCTAACCCTAACCCCGAACCCGAACCCTAAACCTAACCCTAACCCGAACACTAACCCGAACCCTAACCCGAACCCGAACCCTAACCCTAATCCGAACCCTAACCCTAACCCTAACCCTAACCCGAACCCCAACCCTAACCCTAACCCGACCCCTAACACCAACCCTAACGCGAACCCTAAACCTAACCCTAACCCTAACCCTAACCCGACCCTTAACCCTAAACCTAACCCGAACATTAACCCTAACCCTAACCCTAACCATAAACCTTACCCTAACCCGAACCCTAACCCTAACCTGAACCCTAACCGGAACCCTAACCCTAACCCGAACCCTAACCCTAACACTAACCCTAATTCTAACCCTAACCCGAACGGTAATCCTAACCCTAACCCCTAACCCTAACCCTAACCCTAAACCTAACCCGAACCCTAACCCTAACCCTATCCCTAACCCTAACCCGAACCCGAACCCTAAACCTAACTCTAAACCTAACCATAACCCGAACCCGAACCCTAAACCGAACACTAACACTAACCCTAATCCGAAACCTAACACTAATCTTAACCCTAACCCTAACCCGAACCCGAACCCTAACCCTAACCCTAACCCTAACCCTAAATATAACCCGAACCCTAACCCTAACGCGAACCCTAACGCCTAACCCTAAACCTAACCCTAACCCTGACCCAAAACCTAACCCTAAACCTACCTCCTAAAACTAACCCTAAACCTAACCCGAACCCTAACCCTAACCCGAACCCTAACCCTAACCCGAACCCTAACACGAACCCTAACCCTACCCCAAACCCGAACCCTACCCCTAACCCGAACCCTAACCCTAAACCGAACCCTAAGCCTAACACTAAACCTAACCCGAAACCGAACCCTAACCCTAACCCGAACCCGAACCCTAACCCG
>JAVLSZ010000126.1:295000-395000 GCA_032313775.1 Urocyon cinereoargenteus
CGAACCCTAACCCTAACCTGAACCCTAACCGGAACCCTAACCCTAACCCTAACCCGAACCCTAACCCGAACCCTAACCCTAACTCTAACCCTAACCAGAACGGTAACCCTAACCCTAACCCCTAACCCTAACCCTAACCCTAAACCTAACCCGAACCCTAACCCTAACACTATCCCTAACCCTAACCCGAACCCGAACCCTAACTCTAACCCTAAACCTAACACTAACCCGAACCCGAACCCTAAACCGAACACTAACCCTAACCCTAATCCGAAACCTAACACTAATCTTAACCCTAACCCTAACCCGAACCCGAACCCTAACCCTAAACCTAACCCTAACCATAACATAACCCGAACCCTAACCCTAACGCGAACCCTAACGCCTAACCCTAAACCTAACACTAACCCTGACCCGAACCCTAACCCTAAACCTACCTCCTAAACCTAACCCTACCCTAACCCGAACCCTAACCCTAACTCGAACCCTAACCCTAACCCGAACCCTAACCCGAACCCTAACCCTAACCCGAACCCGAAACCTACCCCTAACCCGAACCCTAACCCTAACCCGAACCCTAAGCCTAACACTAACCCTAACCCGAAACCGAACCCTAACCCGAACCCGAACACTAACCCTAACACTAACCCTAAACCGAACCCGAACCCTAACCCTAACCATAACCCTAAACCTAACCCTAACCCGAACCCCAACCCTAACCCTAACCCGAACCCTAACCCTAACACTAACCCCTAACCCTAATCCTAACCCTAACCCGAACACTAACCCTAACCCTAACCCTAACCCGAAACCGAACCCTAACCCGAAACCTACCCCTTACCCTAATCCGAACCCAAACCCTAACCTTAACCCTAACCCTAACCCTAACCCGAACCTGAACCCTAACCCTAACCCTGACACTAACCCTAACCCTAACCCGATACCTTACCCTAACCCGACCACTAATCCCTAACCCTAACCCTAACCCTAACCTGAACCCTAGCCCTAACCCTACCTCCTAAACCTAACCCTAACCCTAACCCGAACCCTAACCCTAACACGAACCCTAACCCTAACCCGAACACTAACCCGAACCCTAACCCTAACCCGAACCCGAAACCTACCCCTAACCCGAACCCTAACCCTAACGCGAACCCTAACCCTAACACTAACCCTAACCCGAACCCGAACCCTAAACCTAACCCGAACCCGAACCCTAACCCGAACCCGAACCCTAACCCTAACACTAACCCTGAACCGAACCCGAACACTAAACCTAACCCTAACCCTAACACTAACCCTAACCCTAACCCGAACCCTAACCCGAACTCGAACCCTAACCCTAACCCTAACCCTAACCCGAACCCTAACTCTAACACGAACCCTAACACTAACCCGAACCCTAATCCGAACCCTAAACCGAACCCTAACCATAACCCTAACCGGAAACCTAACCCTAACCCGAACCCTAAACCGAACCTAACCCTAACCCGAACCCTAACCCTAATCCTAACCCGAACCCTAACCCGAACCCTAACCCGAACCCGAACCCTAACCAGAAACCTACCCCTAACCCTAATCCGAACCCTAAACCTAAACCTAACCCTAACCCTAACCCGAAACCTAACCCTAACCCGAACCCTAACCCTAACCCTAACCCTAACCTAACCCTAACCCTAACCCGAACACTAACACTAGCCCTAACCCTAACCCTAAACCGAACCCTAACCCTAACCTTAACCGGAACCCTAACCCTAAACCTAACCCGAACCCTAACCCTAACCCTAACCCTAACCCTAAACCGAACCCTAACCCGAACACTAACCCTAACCCTAACCCTAACCCGAACCCTAACCCTAACCGTAACCCTAACCCTAACCCGAACCCTAACCCTAACCCTAACCCCTAACCCTAACCCTAACCCTAACCCGAACCCTAACCCTAACCCTAACCCTAACCCGAACCCGAACCCGAACCCTAACCCGAACCCTACCCCTAACCCTAATCCGAACCCTAACCCTAATCTTAACCCTAACCCTAACTCTAACCCGATCCCGAACCCTAACCCTAACCCTAACCCTAACCCTAACCCGAACCCTAACCCTAACCTGAACACTAACCCCTAACCCTAACCCTAACCCTACCCCTAACCCAAACCCTAACCCTAACCCTACCTCCTAAACCTAACCCTAACCCTAACCCGAACCCTAACCCTAAACCGAACCCTAACCCTACCCCGAAACCTAACCCGAACCCTAACCCTAACCCTAACCCGAACCCTACCCCTAACCCGAACCCTAACCCTAACACGAACCCTAACCCTAACACTAACCCTAATCCGAACCTGAACCCTAACACTAACCCTAACCCGAACCCTAACTCGAGACCAAACCCTAAACCTAACACTAACCCTAAACCGAACCCGAACCCTAACCCTAACCCTAAACCTAACACTAACCCTAACCCTAACCCGAACCCTAATCCGAACCCGAACCCTAACCCTAACCCTAACCCTAACCCGAAACCTAACCCTAACCCGAACCCTAACACTAACCCGAACCCTAACCCTAACCCGAACCCGAACCCTAACCCTAACCGTAACCCTAACTGGAACCCTAACCCTAACCCGAACCCTAACCCTAACCCAAAGACTAACCCTAACCCGAACCCTAACCCGAACCCTAACCCGAAACCTAACCCTAACACGAACCCTAACCCTAAACTTAACCCGAACCCGAACCCTAACCCTAACCCTAACCCTAACCCTAACCCTAACGGGAACCCTAACCCGAACCCTAACCCTAACACGAACACTAACCGGAACCCTAACCCGAAACCTAACCCTAAACCTAACTCTAACCCGAACCCTGACCCTAACCCTAACCCTAACCCAAACCCTAACCCGAAACCGAACCCTAACAATAACCCTAACCGTAACCCGAACCCGAACCCTAACCCTAACCCGAACCCTATCCCTAACACTAACCCTAACCCTAACCCGAACCCTAACCCTAACCCGAACCCTAACCCAAAATCTAACCCTAACCCGAACCCGAACCCTAACCCTAACCCGAACCCTAACCCTAACCCGAACCCTAACCCTAACACCGACCCTAACCCGAACCCGAACCCTAACCCTAACCCTAACCCGAACCCTAAACCTAACCTTAACCGGAACCCTAACCCTAACCCTACCCCGAACACGAACCCTAACCCCTTACCCGAATCCTAACCCTAACCCGAACCCTAACCCGAACCCTAACCCTAACCCGAACCCGAACCATAACCCTAACCCTAACCAGAACCCTAAACCTAATCCGAACCCTAACCCTAACCCTAACCCTAACCCGAAACCTAACCGTAACCCTAACCCGACACCTAACCCGAACGCTAACGCGAATCCTAACCCTAACCCTAAGCCTAACCCTAACCCGAATCTTAACCCTAACCCTACCCCGAAACTTAACCCTAACCCTAACCCTAACCCTAAACCTAACCCTAACCTGAACCCTAACCCTAACCCTAACCCTAACCCTAACCCTAACCCGAAACCTAACCCTAACCCTAACCCTAACCCGAACCCTAACCTGAACCCTAACCCTACCCTAAACCGAACCCTAACCCTAACCCTAACCCTAACCCGAACCCTAACCCTAAACCTAACCGTAACCCTAACCCGAACCCGAACCCTAACCCGAACCCTACACCTAACACTAATCCGAACCCTAACCCTAATCTAACCCTAAACCGAACCCTAACCTGAACCCTAAACCTAACCCTAACCCGAACCCTAACCCTAACCCTAACCCTAACCCGAACACGAAACCTAACCCTAACCCTAACCCGAACCCTAAACCTAACCCTCAACATAACCCTAACCCGAACGGTAACCCTAACCCTAACCCTAACCCTAAACCGTACCCTAACCTTAATCCTAAACATAACCCTAACCCGAACCCGAACCCTAACCCGAACCCTACCCCTAACCCTAATCCGAACCCTAACCCTAACCCTAACCCTAACCCGAAACCTAACCCTAAGCCGAACCCTAACCCTAACCCTAACCCTAACCCTAACCCGAACCCTAACCCTAACCCGAACACTAACCCTAACCCTAACCCGAACCCTAAACCTAACCCTAACCGTAACCCGAACCCTAAACCGAAACCTAAACCTAACCCTAAGCCGAACCCTAACCCTAACCCTAAACCTAACCCTAACCCGAACCCTAACCCGAACACTAACCCTAACCCTAACCCGAACCCTAACCCGAACCCTAACCCTAACCCTAACCCTAACCCAAACCCGAACCCTAACCCTAACCCTAACCCTAACCCGAACCCTAACCCGAACACTAAACCTAACCCTAACCCGAACCCTAACCCTAACCCGAACCCGAACCCTAAACATAACACTAACCCGAACCCTAAAACTAACCTGAACCCTAACCCAAAACCTAACCCGAACCCAAAACCTAAACCTAACCCTAACCCGACCCCTAACCCGAACCCTAACGCGAACCCTAAACCTAACCCTAACCCTAAACCTAACCCGAACCTTAACCCTAACAATAACTCGAAACCTAACCCTAACCCTAACCCTAAACCTAAACCAAACCCTAACCCTAATCCTAACCCTAACCCGAACCCTAACCCTAAACCTAACCCGAACCCTAACCCGAACCCTAACCCTAACCCTAATCCGAACCCTAACCCTAACCCTAACCCGAACCCTAACCCTAACCATAACCCTAAACCTAACCCTAACCCGAACCCTAACCCTAACCCTAACCCTAACCCGAACCCTAACCCTAACCCTAACCCGAACCCTAACCCTAACCGTAAACCTAACCCTAACCCGAACCCTAACCCTAACCCTAACCCCTAACGCTAACCCTAACCCTAACCCGAACCCTAACCCTAACCCTAACTCTAACCCGAACCCGAACCCTAATCCGAACCCTACACCTTACCCTAATCCGAACCCTAACCCTAACCTTAACCTAACCCTAACAATAACCCGAACCCGAAACCTAACCCTAACCCTAACCCTAACCCTATCCCGAACCCTAACCCTAACCCGAACCCTAACCCCTAACCCAACCCTAACCTTAACCCTAACCCGAACCCTAACCCTAACCCTACCTCCTAAACCTAACCCTAACCCTAACCCGAACCCTAACCTAACCCGAACCCTAACCCTAACCCGAACCCTAACCCGAACCCTAATCCTAACCCGAACCCGAACCCTACCCCTAACCCGAACCCTAACCCGAACCCTAACCCTAACCCGAACCCTAACCCTAACCTAACCCGAACCCTAACCCTAACCCGAACCCTAACCCGAACCCTAACCCTAACCCGAACCCGAACCTACCCCTAACCCGAACCCTAACCCTAACGCGAACCCTAACCCTAACACTAACCCTAACACGAAACCGAACCCTAACGCGAACCCTAACCATAACACAACCCGAACCCTAACCCTAACGCGAACCCTAACGCCTAACCCTAAACCTAACACTAACCCTGACCCGAACCCTAACCCTAAACCTACCTCCTAAACCTAACCCTATCCCTAACACTAACCCTAACCCTAACCCGAACCCTAACCCTAACCCGAACCCTAACCCAAAATCTAACCCTAACCCGAACCCGAACCCTAACCCTAACCCGAACCCTAACCCTAACCCGAACCCTAACCCTAACACCGACCCTAACCCGAACCCGAACCCTAACCCTAACCCTAACCCGAACCCTAAACCTAACCTTAACCGGAACCCTAACCCTAACCCTACCCCGAACCCGAACCCTAACCCCTTACCCGAATCCTAACCCTAACCCGAACCCTAACCCGAACCCTAACCCTAACCCGAAACCGAACCATAACCCTAACCCTAACCAGAACTCTAAACCTAATCCGAACCCTAACCCTAACCCTAACCCGAAACCTAACCGTAACCCTAACCCGACACCTAACACGAACGCTAACGCGAATCCTAACCCTAACCCTAAGCCTAACCCTAACCCGAATCTTAACCCTAACCCTACCCCGAAACTTAACCCTAACCCTAACCCTAACCCTAAACCTAACCCTAACCTGAACCCTAACCCTAACCCTAACCCTAACCCTAACCCTAACCCGAAACCTAACCCTAACCCTAACCCTAACCCGAACCCTAACCTGAACCCTAACCCTACCCTAAACCGAACCCTAACCCTAACCCTAACCCTAACCCGAACCCTAACCCTAAACCTAACCGTAACCCTAACCCGAACCCGAACCCTAACCCGAACCCTACACCTAACCCTAATCCGAACCCTAACCCTAACCTAACCCTAAACCGAACCCTAACCTGAACCCTAAACCTAACCCTAACCCGAACCCTAACCCTAACCCTAACCGTAACCCGAACCCGAAACCTAACCCTAACCCTAACCCGAACCCTAAACCTAACCCTCAACATAACCCTAACCCGAACGGTAACCCTAACCCTAACCCTAACCCTAAACCGTACCCTAACCTTAATCCTAAACATAACCCTAACCCGAACCCGAACCCTAACCCGAACCCTACCCCTAACCCTAATCCGAACCCTAACCCTAACCCTAACCCTAACCCGAAACCTAACCCTAAGCCGAACCCTAACCCTAACCCTAACCCTAACCCTAACCCGAACCCTAACCCGAACACTAACCCTAACCCTAACCCGAACCCTAACCCGAACACTAACCCTAACCCTAACCCGAACCCTAACCCTAACCCTAACCGTAACCCGAACCCTAAACCGAACCCTAACCCTAAGCCGAACCCTAACCCTAACCCTAAACCTAACCCTAACCCGAACCCTAACCCGAACACTAACCCTAACCCTAACCCGAACCCTAACCCGAACCCTAACCCTAACCCTAACCCTAACCCAAACCCGAACCCTAACCCTAACCCTAACCCTAACCCGAACCCTAACCCGAACACTAAACCTAACCCTAACCCGAACCCTAACCCGAACACTAACCCTAACCCTAACCCGAACCCTAACCCTAACCCTAACCGTAACCCGAACCCTAACCCGAACACTAACCCTAACCCTAACCCGAACCCTAACCCTAACCCTAACCGTAACCCTAAACCGAACCCTAACCCTAACCTTAACCGGAACCGTGACCCTAACCCTAACCCTAACCCGAACCCTAACACTAACCCTAACCCTAACCCTAAACCGAAACCTAACCCTAACCTTAATCGAAACCCTGACCCTAACCCTAACCCGAACCCGAACCCTAACCCCTTACCCGAATCCTAACCCTAACCCGAACCCTAACACGAACCCTAACCATAACCCTAACCCCGAACCCGAACCCTAACCCTAACCCTACCCCTAACCCTACCCCTAACCCGAACCCTAACCCTAACCCGAACCCGAACCCTAACCCTAACCCGAACCCGAACCCTAAACATAACACTAACCCGAACCCTAAAACTAACCTGAACCCTAACCCAAAACCTAACCCGAACCCAAAACCTAAACCTAACCCTAACCCGACCCCTAACCCGAACCCTAACGCGAACCCTAAACCTAACCCTAACCCTAAACCTAACCCGAACCTTAACCCTAACAATAACTCGAAACCTAACCCTAACCCTAACCCTAAACCTAAACCAAACCCTAACCCTAATCCTAACCCTAACCCGAACCCTAACCCTAAACCTAACCCGAACCCTAACCCGAACCCTAACCCTAACCCTAACCCGAACCCTAACCCTAACCCTAACCCGAACCCTAACCCTAACCATAACCCTAAACCTAAACCTAACCCGAACCCTAACCCTAACCCTAACCCTAACCCGAACCCTAACCCTAACCCTAACCCGAACCCTAACCCTAACCGTAAACCTAACCCTAACCCGAACCCTAACCCTAACCCTAACCCCTAACGCTAACCCTAACCCTAACCCGAACCCTAACCCTAACCCTAACTCTAACCCGAACCCGAACCCTAAACCGAACCCTACACCTTACCCTAATCCGAACCCTAACCCTAACCTTAACCTAACCCTAACAATAACCCGAACCCGAACCCGAACCCTAACCCTAACCCTAAACCTAACCCTATCCCGAACCCTAACCCTAACCGAACCCTAACCCCTAACCCAACCCTAACCTTAACCCTAACCCGAACCCTAACCCTAACCCTACCTCCTAAACCTAACCCTAACCCTAACCCGAACCCTAACCTAACCCGAACCCTAACCCTAACCCGAACCCTAACCCGAACCCTAATCCTAACCCGAACCCAAACCCTACCCCTAACCCGAACCCTAACCCGAACCCTAACCCTAACCCGAAGCCTAACCCTAACATAACCCGAACCCTAACCCTAACCCGAACCCTAACCCGAACCCTAACCCTAACCCGAACCCGAAACCTACCCCTAACCCGAACCCTAACCCTAACGCGAACCCTAACCCTAACACTAACCCTAACCCGAAACCGAACCCTAAACCTAACCCGAACCCGAACCCTAACCCTAACCCGAACCCTAACCCTAAACCTTACCCTAACCCGAACCCTAACCCAAACCCGAACCCTAACCCGAAACCTAAACCTAACACTAACCCGAACCCTAACATTAACCCGAACCCTAACCCTACCCTAACCCGTACCCTAACCCTAACCCTAACCCGAACCCTAACCCTAAACCGAACTCTAACCCTAACCCTAACCCTAACCCTAACCCTAACCCGAACCCTAACCCAAACCCTAACCCTAACCCTAACCTGAACACTAACCCTAAACCTAACCCTAACCCAAACCCGAAACCTAACCCTAACCCTAACCGAAACCCTAACCCTAACCCTAACCCGACCCCGAACACAAACCCTAACCCCTTACCCGAATCCTAACCCTAACCCGAACCCTAACCCGAACCCTAACCCTAACCCAAACACTAACCCTAACCCGAACCCTAACCTGAACCCTAACCCGAAAACTAACCCTAACACGAACCCTAACCCTAACCGTAAACCTAACCCTAACCCGAACCCTAACCCTAACCCTAACCCCTAACGCTAACCCTAACCCTAACCCGAACCCTAACCCTAACCCAAACTCTAACCCGAACCCGAACCCTAAACCGAACCCTACACCTTACCCTAATCCGAACCCTAACCCTAACCTTAACCTAACCCTAACAATAACCCGAACCCGAAACCTAACCCTAACCCTAACCCTAACCCTATCCCGAACCCTAACCCTAACCCGAACCCTAACCCCTAACCCAACCCTAACCTTAACCCTAACCCGAACCCTAACCCTAACCCTACCTCCTAAACCTAACCCTAACCCTAACCCGAACCCTAACCTAACCCGAACCCTAACCCTAACCCGAACCCTAACCCGAACCCTAATCCTAACCCGAACCCGAACCCTACCCCTAACCCGAACCCTAACCCGAACCCTAACCCTAACCCGAACCCTAACCCTAACCTAACCCGAACCCTAACCCTAACCCGAACCCTAACCCGAACCCTAACCCTAACCCGAACCCGAACCTACCCCTAACCCGAACCCTAACCCTAACGCGAACCCTAACCCTAACACTAACCCTAACACGAAACCGAACCCTAACGCGAACCCTAACCATAACACAACCCGAACCCTAACCCTAACGCGAACCCTAACGCCTAACCCTAAACCTAACACTAACCCTGACCCGAACCCTAACCCTAAACCTACCTCCTAAACCTAACCCTATCCCTAACACTAACCCTAACCCTAACCCGAACCCTAACCCTAACCCGAACCCTAACCCAAAATCTAACCCTAACCCGAACCCGAACCCTAACCCTAACCCGAACCCTAACCCTAACCCGAACCCTAACCCTAACACCGACCCTAACCCGAACCCGAACCCTAACCCTAACCCTAACCCGAACCCTAAACCTAACCTTAACCGGAACCCTAACCCTAACACTACCCCGAACCCGAACCCTAACCCCTTACCCGAATCCTAACCCTAACCCGAACCCTAACCCGAACCCTAACCCTAACCCGAAACCGAACCATAACCCTAACCCTAACCAGAACTCTAAACGTAATCCGAACCCTAACCCTAACCCTAACCCGAAACCTAACCGTAACCCTAACCCGACACCTAACCCGAACGCTAACGCGAATCCTAACCCTAACCCTAAGCCTAACCCTAACCCGAATCTTAACCCTAACCCTACCCCGAAACTTAACCCTAACCCTAACCCTAACCCTAAACCTAACCCTAACCTGAACCCTAACCCTAACCCTAACCCTAACCCTAACCCTAACCCGAAACCTAACCCTAACCCTAACCCTAACCCGAACCCTAACCTGAACCCTAACCCTACCCTAAACCGAACCCTAACCCTAACCCTAACCCTAACCCGAACCCTAACCCTAAACCTAACCGTAACCCTAACCCGAACCCGAACCCTAACCCGAACCCTACACCTAACCCTAATCCGAACCCTAACCCTAACCTAACCCTAAACCGAACCCTAACCTGAACCCTAAACGTAACCCTAACCCGAACCCTAACCCTAACCCTAACCCTAACCCGAACCCGAAACCTAACCCTAACCCTAACCCGAACCCTAAACCTAACCCTCAACATAACCCTAACCCGAACGGTAACCCTAACCCTAACCCTAACCCTAAACCGTACCCTAACCTTAATCCTAAACATAACCCTAACCCGAACCCGAACGCTAACCCGAACCCTACCCCTAACCCTAATCCGAACCCTAACCCTAACCCTAACCCTAACCCGAAACCTAACCCTAAGCCGAACCCTAACCCTAACCCTAACCCTAACCCTAACCCGAACCCTAACCCGAACACTAACCCTAACCCTAACCCGAACCCTAACCCGAACACTAACCCTAACCCTAACCCGAACCCTAACCCTAACCCTAACCGTAACCCGAACCCTAAACCGAACCCTAACCCTAAGCCGAACCCTAACCCTAACCCTAAACCTAACCCTAACCCGAACCCTAACCCGAACACTAACCCTAACCCTAACCCGAACCCTAACCCGAACCCTAACCCTAACCCTAACCCAAACCCGAACCCTAACCCTAACCCTAACCCTAACCCGAACCCTAACCCGAACACTAAACCTAACCCTAACCCGAACCCTAACCCGAACACTAACCCTAACCCTAACCCGAACCCTAACCCTAACCCTAACCGTAACCCGAACCCTAACCCGAACACTAACCCTAACCCTAACCCGAACCCTAACCCTAACCCTAACCGTAACCCTAAACCGAACCCTAACCCTAACCTTAACCGGAACCGTGACCCTAACCCTAACCCTAACCCGAACCCTAACACTAACCCTAACCCTAACCCTAAACCGAAACCTAACCCTAACCTTAATCGAAACCCTGACCCTAACCCTAACCCGAACCCGAACCCTAACCCCTTACCCGAATCCTAACCCTAACCCGAACCCTAACACGAACCCTAACCATAACCCTAACCCCGAACCCGAACCCTAACCCTAACCCTACCCCTAACCCGAACCCTAACCCGAACCCTAACCCTAACCCGAACCCGAACCCTAACCCTAACCCGAACCCGAACCCTAAACATAACACTAACCCGAACCCTAAAACTAACCTGAACCCTAACCCAAAACCTAACCCGAACCCAAAACCTAAACCTAACCCTAACCCGACCCCTAACCCGAACCCTAACGCGAACCCTAAACCTAACCCTAACCCTAAACCTAACCCGAACCTTAACCCTAACAATAACTCGAAACCTAACCCTAACCCTAACCCTAAACCTAAACCAAACCCTAACCCTAATCCTAACCCTAACCCGAACCCTAACCCTAAACCTAACCCGAACCCTAACCCGAACCCTAACCCTAACCCTAACCCGAACCCTAACCCTAACCCTAACCCGAACCCTAACCCTAACCATAACCCTAAACCTAAACCTAACCCGAACCCTAACCCTAACCCTAACCCTAACCCGAACCCTAACCCTAACCCTAACCCGAACCCTAACCCTAACCGTAAACCTAACCCTAACCCGAACCCTAACCCTAACCCTAACCCCTAACGCTAACCCTAACCCTAACCCGAACCCTAACCCTAACCCTAACTCTAACCCGAACCCGAACCCTAAACCGAACCCTACACCTTACCCTAATCCGAACCCTAACCCTAACCTTAACCTAACCCTAACAATAACCCGAACCCGAACCCGAACCCTAACCCTAACCCTAAACCTAACCCTATCCCGAACCCTAACCCTAACCGAACCCTAACCCCTAACCCAACCCTAACCTTAACCCTAACCCGAACCCTAACCCTAACCCTACCTCCTAAACCTAACCCTAACCCTAACCCGAACCCTAACCTAACCCGAACCCTAACCCTAACCCGAACCCTAACCCGAACCCTAATCCTAACCCGAACCCGAACCCTACCCCTAACCCGAACCCTAACCCGAACCCTAACCCTAACCCGAAGCCTAACCCTAACATAACCCGAACCCTAACCCTAACCCGAACCCTAACCCGAACCCTAACCCTAACCCGAACCCGAAACCTACCCCTAACCCGAACCCTAACCCTAACGCGAACCCTAACCCTAACACTAACCCTAACCCGAAACCGAACCCTAAACCTAACCCGAACCCGAACCCTAACCCTAACCCGAACCCTAACCCTAAACCTTACCCTAACCCGAACCCTAACCCAAACCCGAACCCTAACCCGAAACCTAAACCTAACACTAACCCGAACCCTAACATTAACCCGAACCCTAACCCTACCCTAACCCGTACCCTAACCCTAACCCTAACCCGAACCCTAACCCTAAACCGAACTCTAACCCTAACCCTAACCCTAACCCTAACCCTAACCCGAACCCTAACCCAAACCCTAACCCTAACCCTAACCTGAACACTAACCCTAAACCTAACCCTAAACCAAACCCGAAACCTAACCCTAACCCTAACCGAAACCCTAACCCTAACCCTAACCCGACCCCGAACACAAACCCTAACCCCTTACCCGAATCCTAACCCTAACCCGAACCCTAACCCGAACCCTAACCCTAACCCAAACACTAACCCTAACCCGAACCCTAACCCGAACCCTAACCCGAAAACTAACCCTAACACGAACCCTAACCCTAAACTTAACCCGAACCCGAACCCTAACCCTAACCCTAACCCTAACCCTAACCCGAACCCTACCCGAACCCTAACCCTAACACGAACACTAACCGGAACCCTAATCCGAAACCTAACCCTAAACCTAACTCTAACCCGAACCCTGACCCTAACCCTAACCCTAACCCTAACCCTAACCCGAAACCGAACCCTAACCCTAACCCTAACCGTAACCCGAACCCGAACCCTAACCCTAACCCGAACCCTATCCCTAACACTAACCCTAACCCTAACCCGAACCCTAACCCTAACCCGAACCCTAACCCAAAATCTAACCCTAACCCGAACCCGAACCCTAACCCTAACCCGAACCCTAACCCTAACCCGAACCCTAACCCTAACACCTACCCTAACCCGAACCCGAACCCTAACCCTAACCCTAACCCGAACCCTAAACCTAACCTTAACCGGAACCCTAACCCTAACCCTACCCCGAACCCGAACCCTAAACCCTTACCCGAATCCTAACCCTAACCCGAACCCTAACCCGAACCCTAACCCTAACCCGAACCCGAACCATAACCCTAACCCTAACCAGAACCCTAAACCTAATCCGAACCCTAACCCTAACCCTAACCCTAACCCTAACCCTAACCCGAACCCTAACCGTAACCCTAACCCGACACCTAACCCGAACGCTAACGCGAATCCTAACCCTAACCCTAACCCTAACCCGAATCTTAACCCTAACCCTACCCCGAACCTTAACCCTAACCCTAACCCTAACCCTAAACCTAACCCTAACCTGAACCCTAACCCTAACCCTAACCCTAACCCGAACCTTAACCCTAACAATAACTCGAAACCTAACCCTAACCCTAACCCTAAACCTAAACCAAACCCTAAACCTAATGCTAACCCTAACCCGAACCCTAACCCTAAACCTAACCCGAACCCTAACCCGAACCCTAACCCTAACCCTAACCCGAACCCTAACCCTAACCCTAACCCTAACCCGAACCCTAACCCTAACCATAACCCTAAAGCTAACCCTAACCCGAACCCTAACCCTAACCCTAAACCTAACCCGAACCCTAACCCTAACCCTAACCCGAACCCTAACCCTAACCGTAAACCTAACCCTAACCCGAACCCTAACCCTAACCCTAACCCCTAACGCTAACCCTAACCCTAAACCGAACCCTAACCCTAACCCTAACTCTAACCCGAACCCGAACCCTAAACCGAACCCTACACCTTACCCTAATCCGAACCCTAACCCTAACCTTAACCTAACCCTAACAATAACCCGAACCCGAACCCTAACCCTAACCCTAACCCTAACCCTAACCCTAACCCTATCCCGAACCCTAACCCTAACCCGAACCCTAACCCCTAACCCAACCCTAACCTTAACCCTAACCCGAACCCTAACCCTAACCCTACCTCCTAAACCTAACCCTAACCCTAACCCGAACCCTAACCTAACCCGAACCCTAACCCTAACCCGAACCCTAACCCGAACCCTAACCCTAACCCGAACCCGAACCTACCCCTAACCCGAACCCTAACCCTAACGCGAACCCTAACCCTAACACTAACCCTAACACGAAACCGAACCCTAACGCGAACCCTAACCATAACACAACCCGAACCCTAACCCTAACGCGAACCCTAACGCCTAACCCTAAACCTAACACTAACCCTGACCCGAACCCTAACCCTAAACCTACCTCCTAAACCTAACCCTATCCCTAACACTAACCCTAACCCTAACCCGAACCCTAACCCTAACCCGAACCCTAACCCAAAATCTAACCCTAACCCGAACCCGAACCCTAACCCTAACCCGAACCCTAACCCTAACCCGAACCCTAACCCTAACACCGACCCTAACCCGAACCCGAACCCTAACCCTAACCCTAACCCGAACCCTAAACCTAACCTTAACCGGAACCCTAACCCTAACACTACCCCGAACCCGAACCCTAACCCCTTACCCGAATCCTAACCCTAACCCGAACCCTAACCCGAACCCTAACCCTAACCCGAAACCGAACCATAACCCTAACCCTAACCAGAACTCTAAACCTAATCCGAACCCTAACCCTAACCCTAACCCGAAACCTAACCGTAACCCTAACCCGACACCTAACCCGAACGCTAACGCGAATCCTAACCCTAACCCTAAGCCTAACCCTAACCCGAATCTTAACCCTAACCCTACCCCGAAACTTAACCCTAACCCTAACCCTAACCCTAAACCTAACCCTAACCTGAACCCTAACCCTAACCCTAACCCTAACCCTAACCCTAACCCGAAACCTAACCCTAACCCTAACCCTAACCCGAACCCTAACCTGAACCCTAACCCTACCCTAAACCGAACCCTAACCCTAACCCTAACCCTAACCCGAACCCTAACCCTAAACCTAACCGTAACCCTAACCCGAACCCGAACCCTAACCCGAACCCTACACCTAACCCTAATCCGAACCCTAACCCTAACCTAACCCTAAACCGAACCCTAACCTGAACCCTAAACCTAACCCTAACCCGAACCCTAACCCTAACCCTAACCCTAACCCGAACCCGAAACCTAACCCTAACCCTAACCCGAACCCTAAACCTAACCCTCAACATAACCCTAACCCGAACGGTAACCCTAACCCTAACCCTAACCCTAAACCGTACCCTAACCTTAATCCTAAACATAACCCTAACCCGAACCCGAACCCTAACCCGAACCCTACCCCTAACCCTAATCCGAACCCTAACCCTAACCCTAACCCTAACCCGAAACCTAACCCTAAGCCGAACCCTAACCCTAACCCTAACCCTAACCCTAACCCGAACCCTAACCCGAACACTAACCCTAACCCTAACCCGAACCCTAACCCGAACACTAACCCTAACCCTAACCCGAACCCTAACCCTAACCCTAACCGTAACCCGAACCCTAAACCGAACCCTAACCCTAAGCCGAACCCTAACCCTAACCCTAAACCTAACCCTAACCCGAACCCTAACCCGAACACTAACCCTAACCCTAACCCGAACCCTAACCCGAACCCTAACCCTAACCCTAACCCAAACCCGAACCCTAACCCTAACCCTAACCCTAACCCGAACCCTAACCCGAACACTAAACCTAACCCTAACCCGAACCCTAACCCGAACACTAACCCTAACCCTAACCCGAACCCTAACCCTAACCCTAACCGTAACCCGAACCCTAACCCGAACACTAACCCTAACCCTAACCCGAACCCTAACCCTAACCCTAACCGTAACCCTAAACCGAACCCTAACCCTAACCTTAACCGGAACCGTGACCCTAACCCTAACCCTAACCCGAACCCTAACACTAACCCTAACCCTAACCCTAAACCGAAACCTAACCCTAACCTTAATCGAAACCCTGACCCTAACCCTAACCCGAACCCGAACCCTAACCCCTTACCCGAATCCTAACCCTAACCCGAACCCTAACACGAACCCTAACCATAACCCTAACCCCGAACCCGAACCCTAACCCTAACCCTACCCCTAACCCGAACCCTAACCCGAACCCTAACCCTAACCCGAACCCGAACCCTAACCCTAACCCGAACCCGAACCCTAAACATAACACTAACCCGAACCCTAAAACTAACCTGAACCCTAACCCAAAACCTAACCCGAACCCAAAACCTAAACCTAACCCTAACCCGACCCCTAACCCGAACCCTAACGCGAACCCTAAACCTAACCCTAACCCTAAACCTAACCCGAACCTTAACCCTAACAATAACTCGAAACCTAACCCTAACCCTAACCCTAAACCTAAACCAAACCCTAACCCTAATCCTAACCCTAACCCGAACCCTAACCCTAAACCTAACCCGAACCCTAACCCGAACCCTAACCCTAACCCTAACCCGAACCCTAACCCTAACCCTAACCCGAACCCTAACCCTAACCATAACCCTAAACCTAAACCTAACCCGAACCCTAACCCTAACCCTAACCCTAACCCGAACCCTAACCCTAACCCTAACCCGAACCCTAACCCTAACCGTAAACCTAACCCTAACCCGAACCCTAACCCTAACCCTAACCCCTAACGCTAACCCTAACCCTAACCCGAACCCTAACCCTAACCCTAACTCTAACCCGAACCCGAACCCTAAACCGAACCCTACACCTTACCCTAATCCGAACCCTAACCCTAACCTTAACCTAACCCTAACAATAACCCGAACCCGAACCCGAACCCTAACCCTAACCCTAAACCTAACCCTATCCCGAACCCTAACCCTAACCGAACCCTAACCCCTAACCCAACCCTAACCTTAACCCTAACCCGAACCCTAACCCTAACCCTACCTCCTAAACCTAACCCTAACCCTAACCCGAACCCTAACCTAACCCGAACCCTAACCCTAACCCGAACCCTAACCCGAACCCTAATCCTAACCCGAACCCGAACCCTACCCCTAACCCGAACCCTAACCCGAACCCTAACCCTAACCCGAAGCCTAACCCTAACATAACCCGAACCCTAACCCTAACCCGAACCCTAACCCGAACCCTAACCCTAACCCGAACCCGAAACCTACCCCTAACCCGAACCCTAACCCTAACGCGAACCCTAACCCTAACACTAACCCTAACCCGAAACCGAACCCTAAACCTAACCCGAACCCGAACCCTAACCCTAACCCGAACCCTAACCCTAAACCTTACCCTAACCCGAACCCTAACCCAAACCCGAACCCTAACCCGAAACCTAAACCTAACACTAACCCGAACCCTAACATTAACCCGAACCCTAACCCTACCCTAACCCGTACCCTAACCCTAACCCTAACCCGAACCCTAACCCTAAACCGAACTCTAACCCTAACCCTAACCCTAACCCTAACCCTAACCCGAACCCTAACCCAAACCCTAACCCTAACCCTAACCTGAACACTAACCCTAAACCTAACCCTAACCCAAACCCGAAACCTAACCCTAACCCTAACCGAAACCCTAACCCTAACCCTAACCCGACCCCGAACACAAACCCTAACCCCTTACCCGAATCCTAACCCTAACCCGAACCCTAACCCGAACCCTAACCCTAACCCAAACACTAACCCTAACCCGAACCCTAACCCGAACCCTAACCCGAAAACTAACCCTAACACGAACCCTAACCCTAAACTTAACCCGAACCCGAACCCTAACCCTAACCCTAACCCTAACCCTAACCCGAACCCTACCCGAACCCTAACCCTAACACGAACACTAACCGGAACCCTAATCCGAAACCTAACCCTAAACCTAACTCTAACCCGAACCCTGACCCTAACCCTAACCCTAACCCTAACCCTAACCCGAAACCGAACCCTAACCCTAAACCTAACCGTAACCCGAACCCGAACCCTAACCCTAACCCGAACCCTATCCCTAACACTAACCCTAACCCTAACCCGAACCCTAACCCTAACCCGAACCCTAACCCAAAATCTAACCCTAACCCGAACCCGAACCCTAACCCTAACCCGAACCCTAACCCTAACCCGAACCCTAACCCTAACACCTACCCTAACCCGAACCCGAACCCTAACCCTAACCCTAACCCGAACCCTAAACCTAACCTTAACCGGAACCCTAACCCTAACCCTACCCCGAACCCGAACCCTAAACCCTTACCCGAATCCTAACCCTAACCCGAACCCTAACCCGAACCCTAACCCTAACCCGAACCCGAACCATAACCCTAACCCTAACCAGAACCCTAAACCTAATCCGAACCCTAACCCTAACCCTAACCCTAACCCGAACCCTAACCGTAACCCTAACCCGACACCTAACCCGAACGCTAACGCGAATCCTAACCCTAACCCTAACCCTAACCCGAATCTTAACCCTAACCCTACCCCGAACCTTAACCCTAACCCTAACCCTAACCCTAAACCTAACCCTAACCTGAACCCTAACCCTAACCCTAACCCTAACCCGAACCTTAACCCTAACAATAACTCGAAACCTAACCCTAACCCTAACCCTAAACCTAAACCAAACCCTAAACCTAATCCTAACCCTAACCCGAACCCTAACCCTAAACCTAACCCGAACCCTAACCCGAACCCTAACCCTAACCCTAACCCGAACCCTAACCCTAACCCTAACCCTAACCCGAACCCTAACCCTAACCATAACCCTAAAGCTAACCCTAACCCGAACCCTAACCCTAACCCTAACCCTAACCCGAACCCTAACCCTAACCCTAACCCGAACCCTAACCCTAACCGTAAACCTAACCCTAACCCGAACCCTAACCCTAACCCTAACCCCTAACGCTAACCCTAACCCTAAACCGAACCCTAACCCTAACCCTAACTCTAACCCGAACCCGAACCCTAAACCGAACCCTACACCTTACCCTAATCCGAACCCTAACCCTAACCTTAACCTAACCCTAACAATAACCCGAACCCGAACCCTAACCCTAACCCTAACCCTAACCCTAACCCTAACCCTAACCCTATCCCGAACCCTAACCCTAACCCGAACCCTAACCCCTAACCCAACCCTAACCTTAACCCTAACCCGAACCCTAACCCTAACCCTACCTCCTAAACCTAACCCTAACCCTAACCCGAACCCTAACCTAACCCGAACCCTAACCCTAACCCGAACCCTAACCCGAACCCTAATCCTAACCCGAACCCGAACCCTACCCCTAACCCGAACCCTAACCCGAACCCTAACCCTAACCCGAACCCTAACCCTAACGTAACCCGAACCCTAACCCTAACCCGAACCCTAACCCGAACCCTAACCCTAACCCGAACCCGAACCCTACCCCTAACCCGAACCCTAACCCTAACGCGAACCCTAACCCTAACACTAACCCTAACACGAAACCGAACCCTAAACCTAACCCGAACCCGAAACCTAACCCTAACCCGAACCCTAACCCTAAACCTTACCCTAACCCGAACCATAACCCAAACCCGAACCCTAACCCGAAACCTAAACCTAACACTAACCCGAACCCTAACATTAACCCGAACCCTAACCCTACCCTAACCCGAACCCTAACCCTAACCCTAACCCGAACCCTAACCCTAACCCGAACTCTAACCCTAACCCTAACCCTAACGCGAACCCTAACCCAAACCCTAACCCTAACCCTAACCTGAACACTAACCCTAAACCTAACCCTAACCCAAACCCGAAACCTAACCCTAACCCTAACCGAAACCCTAACCCTAACCCTAACCCGACCCCGAACACAAACCCTAACCCCTTACCCGAATCCTAACCCTAACCCGAACCCTAACCCGAACCCTAACCCTAACCCAAACACTAACCCTAACCCGAACCCTAACCCGAACCATAAACCGAAAACTAACCCTAACACGAACCCTAAACCTAAACTTAACCCGAACCCGAACCCTAACCCTAACCCTAACCCTAACCCGAACCCGAACCCTACCCGAACCCTAACCCTAACACGAACACTAACCGGAACCCTAACCCGAAACCTAACCCTAAACCTAACTCTAACCCGAACCCTGACCCTAACCCTAACCCTAACCCTAACCCTAACCCGAAACCGAACCCTAACCCTAACCCTAACCGTAACCCGAACCCGAACCCTAACCCTAACCGGAACCCTATCCCTAACACTAACCCTAACCCTAACCCGAAACCTAACCCTAACCCGAACCCTAACCCAAAATCTAACCCTAACCCGAACCCGAACCCTAACCCTAACCCGAACCCTAACCCTAACCCGAACCCTAACCCTAACACCTACCCTAACCCGAACCCGAACCCTAACCCTAACCCTAACCCGAACCCTAAACCTAACCTTAACCGGAACCCTAACCCTAACCCTACCCCGAACCCGAACCCTAACCCCTTACCCGAATCCTAACCCTAACCCGAACCCTAACCCGAACCCTAACCCTAACCCGAACCCGAACCATAACCCTAACCCTAACCAGAACCCTAAACCTAATCCGAACCCTAACCCTAACCCTAACCCTAACCCTAACCCGAACCCTAACCGTAACCCTAACCAGACACCTAACCCGAACGCTAACGCGAATCCTAACCCTAACCCTAACCCTAACCCTAACCCGAATCTTAACCCTAACCCTACCCCGAACCTTAACCCTAACCCTAACCCTAACCCTAAACCTAACCCTAACCTGAACCCTAACCCTAACCCTAACCCTAACCCTAACCCGAAACCTAACCCTAACCCTAACCGTAACCCGAACCCTAACCTGAACCCTAACCCTAACCCTAAACCGAACCCTAACCCTAACCCTAACCCTAACCCGAACCCTAACCCTAAACCTAACCGTAACCCTAACCCGAACCCGAACCCTAACCCGAACCATACACCTAACCCTAATCCGAACCCTAACCCTAACCATACCCTAACACGAACCCTAACCTGAACCCTAAACCTAACCCTAACCCGAACCCTAACCCTAACCCTAACCCTAACCCGAACCCTAACCCTAACCCTAACCCTAACCCGAACCCTAATCTAACCCTAACCCGAACCCTAAACCTAACCCTAAACCTAACCCTAACCCGAACGGTAACCCTAACCCTAACCCTAACCCTAACCCTAATCCGAACCCTAACCCTAACCCGAACCCTAACCTCTAACCCTAACCCTAACCCTAACCCTAACCCGAACCCTAACCCTAACCCTACCTCCTAAACCTAACCCTAACCCTAACCCGAACCCTAACCCTAACCCGAACCCTAACCCTAACCCGAACCCTACCCGAACCCTAACCCTAACCTGAACACGAAGCCTACCCCTAACCCGAACCCTAACCCTAACGCGAACCCTAAACCTAACACTAACACTATTCCGAAACCGAACCCTAAACCTAACCCGAACCCGAACCCTAACCCTAACCCGAACCCTAACCCTAAACCTTACCCTAACCCGAACCCTAAACCAAACCCGAACCCTAACCCAAAACCTAAACCTAACACTAACCCGAACCCTAACATTAACCCGAACCCTAACCCTACCCTAACCCGAACCCTAACCCTAACCCTAACCCTAACCCGAACCTTAACCCTAACCCGAACTCTAACCCAAACCCTAACCCTAACACTAACCCGAACCCTAACCCAAACCCTAACCCTAACACTAACCTGAACCCTAACCCTAAACCTAACCCTAACCCAAACCTGAACCCTAACCCTAACGCTAACCGGAACCCTAAACCTAACCCTAACCCTAACCCGAACCCGAACCCAAACACTAACCCCTTACCGGAATCCTAACCCTAACCCGAACCCTAACCCGAACCCTAACCCTAACCCCGAACCCGAACCCTAACCCTAACCCTAACCCTAACCCGAACCCTAACCATAACCCTAACCCGAACCCTAAACCTAACCCTAAACCTAACCCTAACCCGAACGGTAACCCTAACCCAAACCCTAACCCTAACCCTAACCCTAATCCGAACCCTAACCCTAACCCGAACCCTAAACTCTAACCCTAACCCTAACCCTCACCCTAACCCGAACCCTAACCCTAACCCTACCTCCTAAACCTAACCCTAACCCTATCCCGAACCCTAACCCTAACCCGAACCCTAACCCTAACCCGAACCCTACACGAACCCTAACCCTAACCTGAACACGAAGCCTACCCCTAACCCGAACCCTAACCCTAACGCGAACCCTAACCCTAACACTAACCCTATTCCGAAACCGAACCCTAAACCTAACCCGAACCCGAACCCTAACCCTAACCCGAACCCTAACCCTAAACCTTACCCTAACCCGAACCCTAAACCAAACCCGAACCCTAACCCAAAACCTAAACCTAACACTAACCCGAACCCTAACATTAACCCGAACCCTAACCCTACCCTAACCCGAACCCTAACCCTAACCCTAACCCTAACCCGAACCTTAACCCTAACCCGAACTCTAACCCAAACCCTAACCCTAACACTAACCCGAACCCTAACCCAAACCCTAACCCTAACACTAACCTGAACCCTAACCCTAAACCTAACCCTAACCCAAACCTGAACCCTAACCCTAACGCTAACCGGAACCCTAAACCTAACCCTAACCCTAACCCGAACCCGAACCCAAACACTAACCCCTTACCGGAATCCTAACCCTAACCCGAACCCTAACCCGAACCCTAACCCTAACCCCGAACCCGAACCCTAACACGAACCCTAACCCTAACCCGAACCCTAACTCGAACCCGAACCCTAACCCTTATCCGAACCCTAACCCTAACCCTTACCCGAACCCTAACCCTAACCCTAACCCTAACCCTAACACGAACCTTAACCCTAAACCTAACCCGAACCTTAACCCTAACCCTAACCCTAACCCTAAACCTAACCATACCCCGAACCCTAACCCTAACCTGAACCCTAACCGGAACCCTAACCCTAACCCTAACCCTAACCCGAACCCTAACCCTAACCCTAACCCTAACTCTAACCCTAACCAGAACGGTAACCCTAACCCTAACCCCTAACCCTAACCCTAACCCTAAACCTAACCCGAACCCTAACCCTAACACTATCCCTAACCCTAACCCGAACCCGAACCCTAACTCTAACCCTAAACCTAACCCTAACCCGAACCCGAACCCTAAACCGAACACTAACCCTAACCCTAATCCGAAACCTAACACTAATCTTAACCCTAACCCTAACCCGAACCCGAACCCTAACCCTAACCCTAACCCTAACCCTAAACATAACCCGAACCCTAACACTAACGCGAACCCTAACGCCTAACCCTAAACCTAACAATAACCCTGACCCGAACCCTAACCCTAAACCTACCTCCTAAACCTAACCCTACCCTAACCCGAACCCTAACCCTAACTCGAACCCTAACCCTAACCCGAACCCTAACCCGAACCCTAACCCTAACCCGAACCCGAAACCTACCCCTAACACGAACCCTAACCCTAACCCGAACCCTAAGCCTAACACTAACCCTAACCCGAAACCGAACCCTAACCCGAACCCGAACACTAACCCTAACACTAACCCTAAACCGAACCCGAACACTAACCCTAACCATAACCCTAAACCTAACCCTAACCAGAACCCTAACCCTAACCTTAACCCTAACCCTAACCCGAACCCTAACCCTAACCCTAACCCTAACCCCTAACCCTAATCCTAACCCTAACCCGAACACTAACCCTAACCCTAACCCTAACCCGAAACCGAACCCTAACCCGAAACCTACCCCTTACCCTAATCCGAACCCAACCCTAACCTTAACCCTAACCCTAACCCTAACCCGAACCCGAACCCTAACCCTAACCCTGACACTAACCCTAACCCTAACCCGAACCCTTACCCTAACCCGACCCCTAATCCCTAACCCTAACCCTAACCCTAACCTGAACCCTAGCCATAACCCTACCTCCTAAACCTAACCCTAACCCTAACCCGAACCCTAACCCTAACACGAACCCTAACCCTAACCCGAACACTAACCCGAACCCTAACCCTAACCCGAACCCTAAACCTACCCCTAACCCGAACCCTAACCCTAACGCGAACCCTAACCCTAACACTAACCCTAACCCGAACCCGAAACCTAAACCTAACCCGAACCCGAACCCTAAACCGAACCCGAACCCTAACCCTAACACTAACCCTAAACCGAACCCGAACACTAAACCTAACCCTAACCCTAACACTAACCCTAACCCTAACCCGAACCCTAACCCGATCTCGAACCCTAACCCTAACCCTAACCCTAACCCGAACCCTAAATCTAACACGAACCCTAACACTAACCCGAACCCTAATCCGAACCCTAAACCGAACCCTAACCATAACCCTAACCGGAAACCTAACACTAACCCGAACCCTAAACCGAACCTAACCCTAACCCGAACCCTAACCCTAACCCTAACCCGAACCCTAACCCGAACCCTAACCCGAACCCGAACCCTAACCCGAAACCTACCCCTAACCCTAATCCGAACCCTAAACCTAAACCTAACCCTAACCCTAACCCGAAACCTAACCCTAACCCGAACCCTAACCCTAACCCTAACCCTAACCTAACCCTAACCCTAACCCGAACACTAACACTAGCCCTAACCCTAACCCTAAACCGAACCCTAACCCTAACCTTAACCGGAAACCTAACCCTAAAACTAACCCGAACCCTAACCCTAACCCTAACCCTAACCCTAAACCGAACACTAACCCGAACACTAACCCTAACCCTAACCCTAACCCGAACCCTAACCCTAACCGTAAACCTAACCCTAACCCGAACCCTAACCCTAACCCTAACCCCTAACCCTAACCCTAACCCTAACCCGAACCCTAAACCTAACCCTAACCCTAACCCGAACCCGAACCCGAACCCTAACCCGAACCCTACCCCTAACCCTAATCCGAACCCTAACCCTAATCTTAACCCTAACCCTAACTCTAACCCGATCCCGAAACCTAACCCTAACCCTAACCGTAACCCGAACCCTAACCCGAACACTAACCCTAACCCTAACCCGAACCCTAACCCTAACGCTAACCGTAACCCTAAACCGAACCCTAACCCTAACCTTAACCGGAACCGTGACCCTAACCCTAACCCTAACCCGAACCCTAACACTAACCCTAACCCTAACCCTAACCCGAACCCTAACCCTAACCCTAACCCTAAACCTAACCCTAAACCGAACCCTAACCCTAAACTTAACCGGAACCCTGACCCTTACCCTAACCCGAACCCGAACCCTATCCCCTTACCCGAATCCTAAACCTAACCCGAACCCTAACACGAACCCTAACCATAACCCTAACCCCGAACCCGAACCCTAACCCTAACCCTACCCCTAACCCGAACCCTAACCCGAATCCTAACCCTAACCCGAAACCGAAACCTAACCCTAACCCGACCCCTAACCCTAAACCAAACCCTAACCCTAACCCTAACCCTAACCCGAACCCTAACCCTAACCCGAACCCTAACCCGAACCCTAACCCTAACCCGAAACCGAACCCTAACCCTAACCGAAACCCTAACCCTAACCCGAACCCTAAACCGAACCCGAACCCTAACCCGAACACTAACCCTAACCCTAACCCGAACCCTAACCCTAACCCTAACCGTAACCCTAACCCTAACCCGAACCCTAAACCGAACCCGAACCCTAACCCGAACACTAACCCTAACCCTAACCCGAACCCTAACCCTAACCCTAACCCTAACCGTAACCCTAACCCTAACCCGAACCCTAACCCTAACCCTAACCCCTAATCCTAAACCTAACCCTAACCCGAACCCTAACCCTAACCCGAACCCTAACCCTAACCCTAACCCCTAACCCGAACCCTAACCCCTAAACCTAACCCTAACCCTAACCCTAACCCTAACCCTAACCCTAAATCTAACCCCAACCCGAACCCTAACCCGAACCCTACCCCTTACCCTAATCCGAACCCTAACCCTAACATTAACCCTAACCCTAACCCGAATCCGAACCCTAACCCTAACCCTAACCCTAACCCTAACCCGAACCCTAACCCTAACCCGAACCCTAACCTCTAACCCTAAACCTAACCCTAACCCTAACCCGAAACCTAACCCTAACCCTACCTCCTAAACCTAACCCTAACCCTAAACCGAACCCTAACCCTAACCCGAACCCTAACCCTAACCCGAACCCTACCCGAACCCTAACCCTAACCCGAACATGAAGCCTACCCCTAACCCGAACCCTAACCCTAACGCGAACCCTAACCCTAACACTAACCCTATACCGAAACCGAACCCTAAACCTAACCCGAACCCGAACCCTAACCCTAACCCGAACCCTAACCCTAAACCTTACCCTAACCCGAACCCTAAACCAAACCCGAACCCTAACCCAAAACCTAAACCTAACACTAACCCGAACCCTAACATTAACCCGAACCCTAACCCTACCCTAACCCGAACCCTAACCCTAACCCTAACCCTAACCCTAACCCGAACTCTAACCCAAACCCTAACCCTAACACTAACCCGAACCCTAACCCAAACCCTAACCCTAACACTAACCTGAACCCTAACCCTAAACCTAACCCTAACCCAAACCTGAACCCTAACCCTAACGCTAACCGGAACCCTAAACCTAACCCTAACCCTAACCCGAACCCGAACCCAAACACTAACCCCTTACCGGAATCCTAACCCTAACCCGAACCCTAACCCGAACCCTAACCCTAACCCCGAACCCGAACCCTAACACGAACCCTAACCCTAACCCGAACCCTAACCCGAACCCGAACCCTAACCCTTATCCGAACCCTAACCCTAACCCTTACCCGAACCCTAACCCTAACCCTAACCCTAACACGAACCTTAACCCTAAACCTAACACGAACCTTAACCCTAACCCTAACCCTAACCCTAAACCTAACCATAACCCGAACCCTAACCCTAACCTGAACCCTAACCGGAACCCTAACCCTAACCCTAACCCGAACCCTAACCCTAACCCTAACCCTAACTCTAACCCTAACCAGAACGGTAACCCTAACCCTAACCCCTAACCCTAACCCTAACCCTAAACCTAACCCGAACCCTAACCCTAACACTATCCCTAACCCTAACCCGAACCCGAACCCTAACTCTAACCCTAAACCTAACCCTAACCCGAACCCGAACCCTAAACCGAACACTAACCCTAACCCTAATCCGAAACCTAACACTAATCTTAACCCTAACCCTAACCCGAACCCGAACCCTAACCCTAAACCTAACCCTAACCATAACATAACCCGAACCCTAACCCTAACGCGAACCCTAACGCCTAACCCTAAACCTAACACTAACCCTGACCCGAACCCTAACCCTAAACCTACCTCCTAAACCTAACCCTACCCTAACCCGAACCCTAACCCTAACTCGAACCTTAACCCTAACCCGAACCCTAACCCGAACCCTAACCCTAACCCGAACCCGAAACCTACCCCTAACCCGAACCCTAACCCTAACCCGAACCCTAAGCCTAACACTAACCCTAACCCGAAACCGAACCCTAACCCGAACCCGAACACTAACCCTAACACTAACCCTAAACCGAACCCGAACCCTAACCCTAACCATAACCCTAAACCTAACCCTAACCCGAACCCTAACCCTAACCCTAACCCGAACCCTAACCCTAACACTAACCCCTAACCCTAATCCTAACCCTAACCCGAACACTAACCCTAACCCTAACCCTAACCCGAAACCGAACCCTAACCCGAAACCTACCCCTTACCCTAATCCGAACCCAAACCCTAACATTAACCCTAACCCTAACCCTAACCCGAACCTGAACCCTAACCCTAACCCTGACACTAACACTAACCCTAACCCGATACCTTACCCTAACCCGACCACTAATCCCTAACCCTAACCCTAACCCTAACCTGAACCCTAGCCCTAACCCTACCTCCTAAACCTAACCCTAACCCTAACCCGAACCCTAACCCTAACACGAACCCTAACCCTAACCCGAACACTAACCCGAACCCTAACCCTAACCCGAACCCGAAACCTACCCCTAACCCGAACCCTAACCCTAACGCGAACCCTAACCCTAACACTAACCCTAACCCGAACCCGAACCCTAAACCTAACCCGAACCCGAACCCTAACCCGAACCCGAACCCTAACCCTAACACTAACCCTAAACCGAACCCGAACACTAAACCTAACCCTAACCCTAACACTAACCCTAACCCTAACCCGAACCCTAACCCGAACTCGAACCCTAACCCTAACCCTAACCCTAACCCGAACCCTAACTCTAACACGAACCCTAACACTAACCCGAACCCTAATCCGAACCCTAAACCGAACCCTAACCATAACCCTAACCGGAAACCTAACCCTAACCCGAACCCTAAACCGAACCTAACCCTAACCCGAACCCTAACCCTAATCCTAACCCGAACCCTAACCCGAACCCTAACCCGAACCCGAACCCTAACCAGAAACCTACCCCTAACCCTAATCCGAACCCTAAACCTAAACCTAACCCTAACCCGAAACCTAACCCTATCCCGAACCCTAACCCTAACCCTAACCCTAACCTAACCCTAACCCTAACCCGAACACTAACACTAGCCCTAACCCTAACCCTAAACCGAACCCTAACCCTAACCTTAACCGGAACCCTAACCCTAAACCTAACCCGAACCCTAACCCTAACCCTAACCCTAACCCTAAACCGAACCCTAACCCGAACACTAACCCTAACCCTAACCCTAACCCGAACCCTAACCCTAACCGTAACCCTAACCCTAACCCGAACCCTAACCCTAACCCTAACCCCTAACCCTAACCCTAACCCTAACCCGAACCCTAACCCTAACCCTAACCCTAACCCGAACCCGAACCCGAACCCTAACCCGAACCCTACCCCTAACCCTAATCCGAACCCTAACCCTAATCTTAACCCTAACCCTAACTCTAACCCAATCCCGAACCCTAACCCTAACCCTAACCCTAACCCTAACCCGAACCCTAACCCTAACCTGAACACTAACCCCTAACCCTAACCCTAACCCTACCCCTAACCCAAACCCTAACCCTAACCCTACCTCCTAAACCTAACCCTAACCCTAACCCGAACCCTAACCCTAAACCGAACCCTAACCCTAACCCGAAACCTAACCCGAACCCTAACCCTAACCCTAACCCGAACCCTACCCCTAACCCGAACCCTAACCCTAACACGAACCCTAACCCTAACACTAACCCTAATCCGAACCTGAACCCTAACACTAACCCTAACCCGAACCCTAACTCGAGACCAAACACTAAACCTAACACTAACCCTAAACCGAACCCGAACCCTAACCCTAACCCTAAACCTAACACTAACCCTAACCCTAACCCGAACCCTAATCCGAACCCGAACCCTAACCCTAACCCTAACCCTAACCCGAAACCTAACCCTAACCCGAACCCTAACACTAACCCGAACCCTAACCCTAACCCGAACCCGAACCCTAACCCTAACCGTAACCCTAACTGGAACCCTAACCCTAACCCGAACCCTAACCCTAACCCAAAGACTAACCCTAACCCGAACCCTAACCCGAACCCTAACCCGAAACCTAACCCTAACACGAACCCTAACCCTAAACTTAACCCGAACCCGAACCCTAACCCTAACCCTAACCCTAACCCTAACCCTAACGGGAACCCTAACCCGAACCCTAACCCTAACACGAACACTAACCGGAACCCTAACCCGAAACCTAACCCTAAACCTAACTCTAACCCGAACCCTGACCCTAACCCTAACCCTAACCCTAACCCTAACCCGAAACCGAACCCTAACACTAACCCTAACCGTAACCCGAACCCGAACCCTAACCCTAACCCGAACCCTATCCCTAACACTAACCCTAACCCTAACACGAACCCTAACCCTAACCCGAACCCTAACCCAAAATCTAACCCTAACCCGAACCCGAACCCTAACCCTAACCCGAACCCTAACCCTAACCCGAACCCTAACCCTAACACCGACCCTAACCCGAACCCGAACCCTAACCCTAACCCTAACCCGAACCCTAAACCTAACCTTAACCGGAACCCTAACCCTAACCCTACCCCGAACCCGAACCCTAACCCCTTACCCGAATCCTAACCCTAACCCGAACCCTAACCCGAACCCTAACCCTAACCCGAACCCGAACCATAACCCTAACCCTAACCAGAACCCTAAACCTAATCCGAACCCTAACCCTAACCCTAACCCTAACCCGAAACCTAACCGTAACCCTAACCCGACACCTAACCCGAACGCTAACGCGAATCCTAACCCTAACCCTAAGCCTAACCCTAACCCGAATCTTAACCCTAACCCTACCCCGAAACTTAACCCTAACCCTAACCCTAACCCTAAACCTAACCCTAACCTGAACCCTAAACCTAACCCTAACCCTAACCCTAACCCTAACCCGAAACCTAACCCTAAACCTAACCCTAACCCGAACCCTAACCTGAACCCTAACCCTACCCTAAACCGAACCCTAACCCTAACCCTAACCCTAACCCGAACCCTAACCCTAAACCTAACCGTAACCCTAACCCGAACCCGAACCCTAACCCGAACCCTACACCTAACCCTAAACCGAACCCTAACCCTAACCTAACCCTAAACCGAACCCTAACCTGAACCCTAAACCTAACCCTAACCCGAACCCTAACCCTAACCCTAACCCTAACCCGAACCCGAAACCTAACCCTAACCCTAACCCGAACCCTAAACCTAACCCTCAACATAACCCTAACCCGAACGGTAACCCTAACCCTAACCCTAACCCTAAACCGTACCCTAACCTTAATCCTAAACATAACCCTAACCCGAACCCGAACCCTAACACGAACCCTACCCCTAACCCTAATCCGAACCCTAACCCTAACCCTAACCCTAACCCGAAACCTAACCCTAAGCCGAACCCTAACCCTAACCCTAACCCTAACCCTAACCCTAACCCGAACCCTAACCCGAACACTAACCCTAACCCTAACCCGAACCCTAACCCGAACACTAACCCTAACCCTAACCCGAACCCTAACCCTAACCCTAACCGTAACCCGAACCCTAAACCGAACCCTAACCCTAAGCCGAACCCTAACCCTAACCCTAAACCTAACCCTAACCCGAACCCTAACCCGAACACTAACCCTAACCCTAACCTGAACCCTAACCCGAACCCTAAACCTAACCCTAACCCTAACCCAAACCCGAACCCTAACCCTAAGCCGAACCCTAACCCTAACCCTAACCCTAACCCGAACCCTAACCCGAACACTAAACCTAACCCTAACCCGAACCCTAACCCGAACACTAACCCTAACCCTAACCCGAACCCTAACCCTAACCCTAACCATAACCCGAACCCTAACCCGAACACTAACCCTAACCCTAACCCGAACCCTAACCCTAACCCTAACCGTAATTCTAAACCGAACCCTAACCCTAACCTTAACCGGAACCGTGACCCTAACCCTAACCCTAACCCGAACCCTAACACTAACCCTAACCCTAACCCTAAACCGAAACCTAACCCTAACCTTAATCGAAACCCTGACCCTAACCCTAACCCGAACCCGAACCCTAACCCCTTACCCGAATCCTAACCCTAACCCGAACCCTAACACGAACCCTAACCATAACCCTAACCCCGAACCCGAACCCTAACCCTAACCCTACCCCTAACCCGAACCCTAACCCGAACCCTAACCCTAACCCGAACCCGAACCCTAACCCTAACCCGAACCCGAACCCTAAACATAACACTAACCCGAACCCTAAAACTAACCTGAACCCTAACCCAAAACCTAACCCGAACCCAAAACCTAAACCTAACCCTAACCCGACCCCTAACCCAAAACCTAACGCGAACCCTAAACCTAACCCTAACCCTAAACCTAACCCGAACCTTAACCCTAACAATAACTCGAAACCTAACCCTAACCCTAAACCTAAACCAAACCCTAACCCTAATCCTAACCCTAACCCGAACCCTAACCCTAAACCTAACCCGAACCCTAACCCGAACCCTAACCCTAACCCTAACCCGAACCCTAACCCTAACCCTAACCCGAACCCTAACCCTAACCATAACCCTAAACCTAACCCTAACCCGAACCCTAACCCTAACCCTAACCCTAACCCGAACCCTAACCCTAACCCTAACCCGAACCCTAACCCTAACCGTAAACCTAACCCTAACCCGAACCCTAACCCTAACCCTAACCCCTAACGCTAACCCTAACCCTAACCCGAACCCTAACCCTAACCCTAACTCTAAACCGAACCCGAACCCTAAACCGAACCCTACACCTTACCCTAATCCGAACCCTAACCCTAACCTTAACCTAACCCTAACAATAACCCGAACCCGAACCCTAACCCTAACCCTAACCCTAACCCTAACCCTATCCCGAACCCTAACCCTAACCCGAACCCTAACCCCTAACCCAACCCTAACCTTAACCCTAACCCGAACCCTAACCCTAACCCTACCTCCTAAACCTAACCCTAACCCTAACCCGAACCCTAACCTAACCCGAACCCTAACCCTAACCCGAACCCTAACCCGAACCCTAATCCTAACCCGAACCCGAACCCTACCCCTAACCCGAACCCTAACCCGAACCCTAACCCTAACCCGAACCCTAACCCTAACCTAACCCGAACCCTAACCCTAACCCGAACCCTAACCCGAACCCTAACCCTAACGCGAACCCTAACCCTAACACTAACCCTAACCCGAAACCGAACCCTAAACCTAACCCGAACCCGAACCCTAACCCTAACCCGAACCCTAACCCTAAACCTTACCCTAACCCGAACCCTAACCCAAACCCGAACCCTAACCCGAAACCTAAACCTAACACTAACCCGAACCCTAACATTAACCCGAACCCTAACCCTACCCTAACCCGTACCCTAACCCTAACCCTAACCCGAACCCTAACCCTAAACCGAACTCTAACCCTAACCCTAACCCTAACCCTAACCCTAACCCGAACCCTAACCCAAACCCTAACCCTAACCCTAACCTGAACACTAACCCTAAACCTAACCCTAACCCAAACCCGAAACCTAACCCTAACCCTAACCGAAACCCTAACCCTAACCCTAACCCGACCCCGAACACAAACCCTAACCCCTTACCCGAATCCTAACCCTAACCCGAACCCTAACCCGAACCCTAACCCTAACCCAAACACTAACCCTAACCCGAACCCTAACCCGAACCCTAACCCGAAAACTAACCCTAACACGAACCCTAACCCTAAACTTAACCCGAACCCGAACCCTAACCCTAACCCTAACCCTAACCCTAACCCGAACCCTACCCGAACCCTAACCCTAACACGAACACTAACCGGAACCCTAATCCGAAACCTAACCCTAAACCTAACTCTAACCCGAACCCTGACCCTAACCCTAACCCTAACCCTAACCCTAACCCGAAACCGAACCCTAACCCTAACCCTAACCGTAACCCGAACCCGAACCCTAACCCTAACCCGAACCCTATCCCTAACACTAACCCTAACCCTAACCCGAACCCTAACCCTAACCCGAACCCTAACCCAAAATCTAACCCTAACCCGAACCCGAACCCTAACCCTAACCCGAACCCTAACCCTAACCCGAACCCTAACCCTAACACCTACCCTAACCCGAACCCGAACCCTAACCCTAACCCTAACCCGAACCCTAAACCTAACCTTAACCGGAACCCTAACCCTAACCCTACACCGAACCCGAACCCTAAACCCTTACCCGAATCCTAACCCTAACCCGAACCCTAACCCGAACCCTAACCCTAACCCGAACCCGAACCATAACCCTAACCCTAACCAGAACCCTAAACCTAATCCGAACCCTAACCCTAACCCTAACCCTAACCCTAACCCGAACCCTAACCGTAACCCTAACCCGACACCTAACCCGAACGCTAACGCGAATCCTAACCCTAACCCTAACCCTAACCCGAATCTTAACCCTAACCCTACCCCGAACCTTAACCCTAACCCTAACCCTAACCCTAAATCTAACCCTAACCTGAAACCTAACCCTAACCCTAACCCTAACCCTAACCCGAACCTTAACCCTAACAATAACTCGAAACCTAACCCTAACCCTAACCCTAAACCTAAACCAAACCCTAAACCTAATCCTAACCCTAACCCGAACCCTAACCCTAAACCTAACCCGAACCCTAACCCGAACCCTAACCCTAACCCTAACCCGAACCCTAACCCTAACCCTAACCCTAACCCGAACCCTAACCCTAACCATAACCCTAAACCTAACCCTAACCCGAACCCTAACCCTAACCCTAACCCTAACCCGAACCCTAACCCTAACCCTAACCCGAACCCTAACCCTAACCGTAAACCTAACCCTAACCCGAACCCTAACCCTAACCCTAACCCCTAACGCTAACCCTAACCCTAACCCGAACCCTAACCCTAACCCTAACTCTAACCCGAACCCGAACCCTAAACCAAACCCTACACCTTACCCTAATCCGAACCCTAACCCTAACCTTAACCTAACCCTAACAATAACCCGAACCCGAACCCTAACCCTAACCCTAACCCTAACCCTAACCCTAACCCTATCCCGAACCCTAACCCTAACCCGAACCCTAACCCCTAACCCAACCCTAACCTTAACCCTAACCCGAACCCTAACCCTAACCCTACCTCCTAAACCTAACCCTAACCCTAACCCGAACCCTAACCTAACCCGAACCCTAACCCTAACCCGAACCCTAACCCGAACCCTAATCCTAACCCGAACCCGAACCCTACCCCTAACCCGAACCCTAACCCGAACCCTAACCCTAACCCGAACCCTAACCCTAACCTAACCCGAACCCTAACCCTAACCCGAACCCTAACCCGAACCCTAACCCTAACCCGAACCCGAACCCTACCCCTAACCCGAACCCTAACCCTAACGCGAACCCTAACCCTAACACTAACCCTAACACGAAACCGAACCCTAAACCTAACCCGAACCCGAAACCTAACCCTAACCCGAACCCTAACCCTAAACCTTACCCTAACCCGAACCATAACCCAAACCCGAACCCTAACCCGAAACCTAAACCTAACACTAACCCGAACCCTAACATTAACCCGAACCCTAACCCTACCCTAACCCGAACCCTAACCCTAACCCTAACCCGAACCCTAACCCTAACCCGAACTCTAACCCTAACCCTAACCCTAACCCGAACCCTAACCCAAACCCTAACCCTAACCCTAACCTGAACACTAACCCTAAACCTAACCCTAACCCAAACCCGAAACCTAACCCTAACCCTAACCGAAACCCTAACCCTAACCCTAACCCGACCCCGAACACAAACCCTAACCCCTTACCCGAATCCTAACCCTAACCCGAACCCTAATCCGAACCCTAACCCTAACCCAAACACTAACCCTAACCCGAACCCTAACCCGAACCATAAACCGAAAACTAACCCTAACACGAACCCTAACCCTAAACTTAACCCGAACCCGAACCCTAACCCTAACCCTAACCCTAACCCGAACCCGAACCCTACCCGAACCCTAACCCTAACACGAACACTAACCGGAACCCTAACCCGAAACCTAACCCTAAACCTAACTCTAACCTGAACCCTGACCCTAACCCTAACCCTAAACCTAACCGAACCCTAACCCGAAACCGAACCCTAACCCTAACCCTAACCGTAACCCGAACCCGAACCCTAACCCTAACCGGAACCCTATCCCTAACACTAACCCTAACCCTAACCCGAAACCTAACCCTAACCCGAACCCTAACCCAAAATCTAACCCTAACCCTAACCCGAACCCTAACCCTAACCCGAACCCTAACCCTAACCCGAACCCTAACCCTAACACCTACCCTAACCCGAACCCGAACCCTAACCCTAACCCTAACCCGAACCCTAAACCTAACCTTAACCGGAACCCTAACCCTAACCCTACCCCGAACCCGAACCCTAACCCCTTACCCGAATCCTAACCCTAACCCGAACCCTAACCCGAACCCTAACCCTAACCCGAACCCGAACCATAACCCTAACCCTAACCAGAACCCTAAACCTAATCCGAACCCTAACCCTAACCCTAACCCTAACCCTAACCCTAACCCGAACCCTAACCGTAACCCTAACCAGACACCTAACCCGAACGCTAACGCGAATCCTAACCCTAACCCTAACCCTAACCCTAACACGAATCTTAACCCTAACCCTACCCCGAACCTTAACCCTAACCCTAACCCTAACCCTAAACCTAACCCTAACCTGAACCCTAACCCTAACCTGAACCCTAACCCTAACCCGAAACCTAACCCTAACCCTAACCGTAACCCGAACCCTAACCTGAACCCTAACCCTAACCCTAAACCGAACCCTAACCCTAACCCTAACCCTAACCCGAACCCTAACCCTAAACTTAACCGTAACCCTAACCCGAACCCGAACCCTAACCCGAACCATACACCTAACCCTAATCCGAACCCTAACCCTAACCATACCCTAACACGAACCCTAACCTGAACCCTAAACCTAACCCTAACCCGAACCCTAACCCTAACCCTAACCCTAACCCGAACCCTAACCCTAACCCTAACCCTAACCCGAACCCTAATCTAACCCTAACCCGAACCCTAAACCTAACCCTAAACCTAACCCTAACCCGAACGGTAACCCTAACCCTAACCCTAACCCTAACCCTAATCCGAACCCTAACCCTAACACGAACCCTAACCTCTAACCCTAACCCTAACCCTAACCCTAACCCGAACCCTAACCTCTAACCCTAACCCTAACCCTAACCCTAACCCGAACCCTAACCCTAACCCTACCTCCTAAACCTAACCCTAACCCGAACACGAACCCTAACCCTAACCCTAACCCGAACCCTAAACCTAACCTTAACCGGAACCCTAACCCTAACCCTACCCCGAACCCGAACCCTAAACCCTTACCCGAATCCTATCCCTAACCCGAACCCTAACCCGAACCCTAACCCTAACCCGAACCCGAACCATAACCCTAACCCTAACCAGAACCCTAAACCTAATCCGAACCCTAACCCTAACCCTAACCCTAACCCTAACCCGAACCCTAACCGTAACCCTAACCCGACACCTATCCCGAACGCTAACGCGAATCCTAACCCTAACCCTAACCCTAACCCGAATCTTAACCCTAACCCTACCCCGAACCTTAACCCTAACCCTAACCCTAACCCTAAACCTAACCCTAACCTGAACCCTAACCCTAACCCTAACCCTAACCCTAACCCGAACCTTAACCCTAACAATAACTCGAAACCTAACCCTAACCCTAACCCTAAACCTAAACCAAACCCTAAACCTAATCCTAACCCTAACACGAACCCTAACCCTAAACCTAACCCGAACCCTAACCCGAACCCTAACCCTAAACCTAACCCGAACCCTAACCCTAACCCTAACCCTAACCCGAACCCTAACCCTAACCATAACCCTAAACCTAACCCTAACCCGAACCCTAACCCTAACCCTAACCCTAACCCGAACCCTAACCCTAACCCTAACCCGAACCCTAACCCTAACCGTAAACCTAACCCTAACCCGAACCCTAACCCTAACCCTAACCCCTAACGCTAACCCTAACCCTAACCCGAACCCTAACCCTAACCCTAACTCTAACCCGAACCCGAACCCTAAACCGAACCCTACACCTTACCCTAATCCGAACCCTAACCCTAACCTTAACCTAACCCTAACAATAACCCGAACCCGAACCCTAACCCTAACCCTAACCCTAACCCTAACCCTAACCCTATCCCGAACCCTAACCCTAACCCGAACCCTAACCCCTAACCCAACCCTAACCTTAACCCTAACCCGAACCCTAACCCTACCTCCTAAACCTAACCCTAACCCTAACCCGAACCCTAACCTAACCCGAACCCTAACCCGAACCCTAACCCGAACCCTAATCCTAACCCGAACCCGAACCCTACCCCTAACCCGAACCCTAACCCGAACCCTAACCCTAACCCGAACCCTAACCCTAACCTAACCCGAACCCTAACCCTAACCCGAACCCTAACCCGAACCCTAACCCTAACCCGAACCCGAACCCTACCCCTAACCCGAACCCTAACCCTAACGCGAACCCTAACCCTAACACTAACCCTAACACGAAACCGAACCCTAAACCTAACCCGAACCCGAAACCTAACCCTAACCCGAACCCTAACCCTAAACCTTACCCTAACCCGAACCATAACCCAAACCCGAACCCTAACCCGAAACCTAAACCTAACACTAACCCGAACCCTAACATTAACCCGAACCCTAACCCTACCCTAACCCGAACCCTAACCCTAACCCTAACCCGAACCCTAACCCTAACCCGAACTCTAACCCTAACCCTAACCCTAACCCGAACCCTAACCCAAACCCTAACCCTAACCCTAACCTGAACACTAACCCTAAACCTAACCCTAACCCAAACCCGAAACCTAACCCTAACCCTAACCGAAACCCTAACCCTAACCCTAACCCGACCCCGAACACAAACCCTAACCCCTTACCCGAATCCTAACCCTAACCCGAACCCTAACCCGAACCCTAACCCTAACCCAAACACTAACCCTAACCCGAACCCTAACCCGAACCATAAACCGAAAACTAACCCTAACACGAACCCTAACCCTAAACTTAACCCGAACCCGAACCCTAACCCTAACCCTAACCCTAACCCGAACCCGAACCCTACCCGAACCCTAACCCTAACACGAACACTAACCGGAACCCTAACCCGAAACCTAACCCTAAACCTAACTCTAACCCGAACCCTGACCCTAACCCTAACCCTAACCCTAACCCTAACCCTAACCCGAAACCGAACCCTAACCCTAACCCTAACCGTAACCCGAACCCGAACCCTAACCCTAACCGGAACCCTATCCCTAACACTAACCCTAACCCTAACCCGAAACCTAACCCTAACCCGAACCCTAACCCAAAATCTAACCCTAACCCGAACCCGAACCCTAACCCTAACCCGAACCCTAACCCTAACCCGAACCCTAACCCTAACACCTACCCTAACCCGAACCCGAACCCTAACCCTAACCCTAACCCGAACCCTAAACCTAACCTTAACCGGAACCCTAACCCTAACCCTACCCCGAACCCGAACCCTAACCCCTTACCCGAATCCTAACCCTAACCCGAACCCTAACCCGAACCCTAAACCTAACCCGAACCCGAACCATAACCCTAACCCTAACCAGAACCCTAAACCTAATCCGAACCCTAACCCTAACCCTAACCCTAACCCTAACCCGAACCCTAACCGTAACCCTAACCAGACACCTAACCCGAACGCTAACGCGAATCCTAACCCTAACCCTAACCCTAACCCTAACCCGAATCTTAACCCTAACCCTACCCCGAACCTTAACCCTAACCCTAACCCTAACCCTAAACCTAACCCTAACCTGAACCCTAACCCTAACCCTAACCCTAACCCTAACCCGAAACCTAACCCTAACCCTAACCGTAACCCGAACCCTAACCTGAACCCTAACCCTAACCCTAAACCGAACCCTAACCCTAACCCTAACCCTAACCCGAACCCTAACCCTAAACCTAACCGTCACCCTAACCCGAACCCGAACCCTAACCCGAACCATACACCTAACCCTAATCCGAACCCTAACCCTAACCATACCCTAACACGAACCCTAACCTGAACCCTAAACCTAACCCTAACCCGAACCCTAACCCTAACCCTAACCCTAACCCGAACCCTAACCCTAACCCTAACCCTAACCCGAACCCTAATCTAACCCTAACCCGAACCCTAAACCTAACCCTAAACCTAACCCTAACCCTAACCCGAACCCTAACCCTAATCCGAACCCTAACCCTAACCCGAACCCTAACCTCTAACCCTAACCCTAACCCTAACCCTAACCCGAACCCTAACCCTAACCCTACCTCCTAAACCTAACCCTAACCCTAACCCGAACCCTAACCCTAACCCGACCCCTAACCCTAACCCGAACCCTACCCGAACCCTAACCCTAACCTGAACACGAAGCCTACCCCTAACCCGAACCCTAACCCTAACGCGAACCCTAACCCTAACACTAACACTATTCCGAAACCGAACCCTAAACCTAACCCGAACCCGAACCCTAACCCTAACCCGAACCCTAACCCTAAACCTTACCCTAACCCGAATCCTAAACCAAACCCGAACCCTAACCCAAAACCTAAACCTAACACTAACCCGAACCCTAACATTAACCCGAACCCTAACCCTACCCTAACCCGAACCCTAACCCTAACCCTAACCCTAACCCGAACCTTAACCCTAACCCGAACTCTAACCCAAACCCTAACCCTAACACTAACCCGAACCCTAACCCAAACCCTAACCCTAACACTAACCTGAACTCTAACCCTAAACCTAACCCTAACCCAAACCTGAACCCTAACCCTAACGCTAACCGGAACCCTAAACCTAACCCTAACCCTAACCCGAACCCGAACCCAAACACTAACCCCTTACCGGAATCCTAACCCTAACCCGAACCCTAACCCGAACCCTAACCCTAACCCCGAACCCGAACCCTAACACGAACCCTAACCCTAACCCGAACCCTAACCCGAACCCGAACCCTAACCCTTATCCGAACCCTAACCCTAACCCTTACCCGAACCCTAACCCTAACCCTAACCCTAACCCTAACACGAACCTTAACCCTAAACCTAACCCGAACCTTAACCCTAACCCTAACCCTAACCCTAAACCTAACCATACCCCGAACCCTAACCCTAACCTGAACCCTAACCGGAACCCTAACCCTAACCCTAACCCTAACCCGAACCCTAACCCTAACCCTAACCCTAACTCTAACCCTAACCAGAACGGTAACACTAACCCTAACCCCTAACCCTAACCCTAACCCTAAACCTAACCCGAACCCTAAACCTAACACTATCCCTAACCCTAACCCGAACCCGAACCCTAACTCTAACCCTAAACCTAACCCTAACCCGAACCCGAACCCTAAACCGAACACTAACCCTAACCCTAATCCGAAACCTAACACTAATCTTAACCCTAACCCTAACCCGAACCCGAACCCTAACCCTAACCCTAACCCTAACCCTAAACATAACCCGAACCCTAACACTAACGCGAACCCTAACGCCTAACCCTAAACCTAACACTAACCCTGACCCGAACCCTAACCCTAAACCTACCTCCTAAACCTAACCCTACCCTAACCCGAACCCTAACCCTAACTCGAACCCTAACCCTAACCCGAACCCTAACCCGAACCCTAACCCTAACCCGAACCCGAAACCTACCCCTAACCGGAACCCTAACCCTAACCCGAACCCTAAGCCTAACACCAACCCTAACCCGAAACCGAACCCTAACCCGAACCCGAACATTAACCCTAACACTAACCCTAAACCGAACACGAACACTAACCCTAACCATAACCCTAAACCTAACCCTAAACAGAACCCTAACCCTAACCCTAACCCGAACCCTAACCCTAACCCTAACCCTAACCCCTAACCCTAATCCTAACCCTAACCCGAACACTAACCCTAACCCTAACCCTAACCCGAAACCGAACCCTAACCCGAAACCTACCCCTTACCCTAATCCGAACCCAACCCTAACCTTAACCCTAACCCTAACCCTAACCCGAACCCGAACCCTAACCCTAACCCTGACACTAACCCTAACCCTAACCCGAACCCTTACCCTAACCCGACCCCTAATCCCTAACCCTAACCCTAACCCTAACCTGAACCCTAGCCATAACCCTACCTCCTAAACCTAACCCTAACCCTAACCCGAACCCTAACCCTAACACGAACCCTAACCCTAACCCGAACACTAACCCGAACCCTAACCCTAACCCGAACCCTAAACCTACCCCTAACCCGAACCCTAACCCTAACGCGAACCCTAACCCTAACACTAACCCTAACCCGAACCCGAACCCTAAACCTAACCCGAACCCGAACCCTAAACCGAACCCGAACCCTAACCCTAACACTAACCCTAAACCGAACCCGAACACTAAACCTAACCCTAACCCTAACACTAACCCTAACCCTAACCGGAACCCTAACCCGAACTCGAACCCTAACCCTAACCCTAACCCTAACCCGAACCCTAACTCTAACACGAACCCTAACACTAACCCGAACCCTAATCCGAACCCTAAACCGAACCCTAACCATAACCCTAACCGGAAACCTAACACTAACCCGAACCCTAAACCGAACCTAACCCTAACCCGAACCCTAACCCTAACCCTAACCCGAACCCTAACCCGAAACCTAACCCGAACCCGAACCCTAACCCGAAACCTACCCCTAACCCTAATCCGAACCCTAAACCTAAACCTAACCCTAACCCTAACCCGAAACCTAACCCTAACCCGAACCCTAACCCTAACCCTAACCCTAACCTAACCCTAACCCTAACCCGAACACTAACACTAGCCCTAACCCTAACCCTAAACCGAACCCTAACCCTAACCTTAACCGGAACCCTAACCCTAAACCTAACCCGAACCCTAACCCTAACCCTAACCCTAACCCTAAACCGAACCCTAACCCGAACACTAACCCTAACCCTAACCCTAACCCGAACCCTAACCCTAACCGTAAACCTAACCCTAACCCGAACCCTAACCCTAACCCTAACCCCTAACCCTAACCCTAACCCTAACCCGAACCCTAAACCTAACCCTAACCCTAACCCGAACCCGAACCCGAACCCTAACCCGAACCCTACCCCTAACCCTAATCCGAACCCTAACCCTAATCTTAACCCTAACCCTAACTCTAACCCGATCCCGAAACCTAACCCTAACCCTAACCGTAACCCGAACCCTAACCCGAACACTAACCCTAACCCTAACCCGAACCCTAACCCTAACCCTAACCGTAACCCTAAACCGAACCCTAACCCTAACCTTAACCGGAACCGTGACCCTAACCCTAACCCTAACCCGCACCCTAACACTAACCCTAACCCTAACCCTAAACCGAAACCTAACCCTAACCTTAATCGAAACCCTGACCCTAACCCTAACCCGAACCCGAACCCTAACCCCTTACCCGAATCCTAACCCTAACCCGAACCCTAACACGAACCCTAACCATAACCCTAACCCCGAACCCGAACCCTAACCCTAACCCTACCCCTAACCCGAACCCTAACCCGAACCCTAACCCTAACCCGAACCCGAACCCTAACCCTAACCCGAACCCGAACCCTAAACCTAACACTAACCCGAACCCTAAAACTAACCTGAACCCTAACCCAAAACCTAACCCGAACCCAAAACCTAAACCTAACCCTAACCCGACCCCTAACCCGAACCCTAACGCGAACCCTAAACCTAACCCTAACCCTAAACCTAACCCGAACCTTAACCCTAACAATAACTCGAAACCTAACCCTAACCCTAACCCTAAACCTAAACCAAACCCTAACCCTAATCCTAACCCTAACCCGAACCCTAACCCTAAACCTAACCCGAACCCTAACCCGAACCCTAACCCTAACCCTAACCCGAACCCTAACCCTAACCCTAACCCTAACCCGAACCCTAACCCTAATCATAACCCTAAACCTAACCCTAACCCGAACCCTAACCCTAACCCTAACCCGAACCCTAACCCTAACCCTAACCCGAACCCTAACCCTAACCGTAAACCTAACCCTAACCCGAACCCTAACCCTAACCCTAACCCCTAACGCTAACCCTAACCCTAACCCGAACCGTAACCCTAACCCTAACTCTAACCCGAACCCGAACCCTAAACCGAACCCTACACCTTACCCTAATCCGAACCCTAACCCTAACCTTAACCTAACCCTAACAATAACCCGAACCCGAACCCTAACCCTAACCCTAACCCTAACCCTAACCCTAACCCTATCCCGAACCCTAACCCTAACCCGAACCCTAACCCCTAACCCAACCCTAACCTTAACCCTAACCCGAACCCTAACCCTAACCCTACCTCCTAAACCTAACCCTAACCCTAACCCGAACCCTAACCTAACCCGAACCCTAACCCTAACCCGAACCCTAACCCGAACCCTAATCCTAACCCGAACCCGAACCCTACCCCTAACCCGAACCCTAACCCGAACCCTAACCCTAACCCGAACCCTCACCCTAACCTAACCCGAACCCTAACCCTAACCCGAACCCTAACCCGAACCCTAACCCTAACCCGAACCCGAAACCTACCCCTAAACCGAACCCTAACCCTAACGCGAACCCTAACCCTAACACTAACCCTAACCCGAAACCGAACCCTAAACCTAACCCGAACCCGAACCCTAACCCTAACCCGAACCCTAACCCTAAACCTTACCCTAACCCGAACCCTAACGCAAACCCGAACCCTAACCCGAAACCTAAACCTAACACTAACCCGAACCCTAACATTAACCCGAACCCTAACCCTACCCTAACCCGAACCCTAACCCTAACCCTAACCCGAACCCTAACCCTAACCCGAACTCTAACCCTAACCCTAACCCTAACCCTAACCCTAACCCGAACCCTAACCCAAACCCTAACCCTAACCCTAACCTGAACACTAACCCTAAACCTAACCCTAACCCAAACCCGAAACCTAACCCTAACCCTAACCGAAACCCTAACCCTAACCCTAACCCGACCCCGAACACAAACCCTAACCCTTACCCGAATCCTAACCCTAACCCGAACCCTAACCCGAACCCTAACCCTAACCCAAACACTAACCCTAACCCGAACCCTAACCCGAACCCTAACCCGAAAACTAACCCTAACACGAACCCTAACCGTAAACTTAACCCGAACCCGAACCCTAACCCTAACCCTAACCCTAACCCTAACCCGAACCCTACCCGAACCCTAACCCTAACACGAACACTAACCGGAACCCTAATCCGAAACCTAACCCTAAACCTAACTCTAACCCGAACCCTGACCCTAACCCTAACCCTAACCCTAACCCTAACCCTAACCCGAAACCGAACCCTAACCCTAACCCTAACCGTAACCCGAACCCGAACCATAACCCTAACCCGAACCCTATCCCTAACACTAACCCTAACCCTAACCCGAACCCTAACCCTAACCTGAACCCTAACCCAAAATCTAACCCTAACCCGAACCCGAACCCTAACCCTAACCCGAACCCTAACCCTAACCCGAACCCTAACCCTAACACCTACCCTAACCCGAACCCGAACCCTAACCCTAACCCTAACCCGAACCCTAAACCTAACCTTAACCGGAACCCTAACCCTAACCCTACCCCGAACCCGAACCCTAACCCCTTACCCGAATCCTAAACCTAACCCGAACCCTAACCCGAACCCTAACCCTAACCCGAACCCGAACCATAACCCTAACCCTAACCAGAACCCTAAACCTAATCCGAACCCTAACCCTAACCCTAACCCTAACCCGAACCCTAACCGTAACCCTAACCCGACACCTAACCCGAACGCTAACGCGAATCCTAACCCTAACCCTAACCCTAACCCGAATCTTAACCCTAACCCTACCCCGAACCTTAACCCTAACCCTAACCCTAACCCTAAACCTAACCCTAACCTGAACCCTAACCCTAACCCTAACCCTAACCCTAACCCGAACCTTAACCCTAACAATAATTCGAAACCTAACCCTAACCCTAACCCTAACCCTAAACCAAACCCTAACCCTAATCCTAACCCTAACCCGAACCCTAACCCTAAACCTAACCCGAACCCTAACCCGAACCCTAACCCTAACCCTAACCCGAACCCTAACCCTAACCCTAACCCTAACCCGAACCCTAACCCTAACCATAACCCTAAACCTAACCCTAACCCGAACCCTAACCCTAACCCTAACCCTAACCCGAACCCTAACCCTAACCCTAACCCGAACCCTAACCCTAACCGTAAACCTAACCCTAACCCGAACCCTAACCCTAACCCTAACCCCTAACGCTAACCCTAACCCTAACCCGAACCCTAACCCTAACCCTAACTCTAACCCGAACCCGAACCCTAAACCGAACCCTACACCTTACCCTAATCCGAACCCTAACCCTAACCTTAACCTAACCCTAACAATAACCCGAACCCTAACCCTAACCCTAACCCTAACCCTAACCCTAACCCTATCCCGAACCCTAACCCTAACCCGAACCCTAACCCCTAACCCAACCCTAACCTTAACCCTAACCCGAACCCTAACCCTAACCCTACCTCCTAAACCTAACCCTAAACCTAACCCGAACCCTAACCTAACCCGAACCCTAACCCTAACCCGAACCCTAACCCGAACCCTAATCCTAACCCGAACCCGAACCCTACCCCTAACCCGAACCCTAACCCGAACCCTAACCCTAACCCGAACCCTAACCCTAACCTAACCCGAACCCTAACCCTAATCCGAACCCTAAACCGAACCCTAACCCTAACCCGAACCCGAACCCTACCCCTAACCCGAACCCTAACCCTAACGCGAACCCTAACCCTAACACTAACCCTAACACGAAACCGAACCCTAAACCTAACCCGAACCCGAACCCTAACCCTAACCCGAACCCTAACCCTAAACCTTACTCTAACCCGAACCCTAACCCAAACCCGAACCCTAACCCGAAACCTAAACCTAACACTAACCCGAACCCTAACATTAACCCGAACCCTAACCCTACCCTAACCCGAACCCTAACCCTAACCCTAACCCGAACCCTAACCCTAACCCGAACTCTAACCCTAACCCTAACCCTAACCCTAACCCTAACCCGAACCCTAACCCAAACCCTAACCCTAACCCTAACCTGAACACTAACCCTAAACCTAACCCTAACCCAAACCCGAAACCTAACCCTAACCCTAACCGAAACCCTAACCCTAACCCTAACCCGACCCCGAACACAAACCCTAACACCTTACCCGAATCCTAACCCTAACCCGAACCCTAACCCGAACCCTAACCCTAACCCAAACACTAACCCTAACCCGAACCCTAACCCGAACCCTAAACCGAAAACTAACCCTAACACGAACCCTAACCCTAAACTTAACCCGAACCCGAACCCTAACCCTAACCCTAACCCTAACCCGAACCCTACCCGAACCCTAACCCTAACACGAACACTAACCGGAACCCTAACCCGAAACCTAACCCTAAACCTAACTCTAACCCGAACCCTGACCCTAACCCTAAACCTAACCCTAACCCTAACCCGAACCCTAACCCTAACACGAACCCTAACCCTAACCCGAACACTAACCCGAACCCTAACCCTAACCCGAACCCTAAACCTACCCCTAACCCGAACCCTAACCCTAACGCGAACCCTAACCCTAACACTAACCCTAACCCGAACCCGAACCCTAAACCTAACCCGAACCCGAACCCTAAACCGAACCCGAACCCTAACCCTAACACTAACCCTAAACCGAACCCGAACACTAAACCTAACCCTAACCCTAACACTAACCCTAACCCTAACCCGAACCCTAACCCGAACTCGAACCCTAACCCTAACCCTAACCCTAACCCGAACCCTAACTCTAACACGAACCCTAACACTAACCCGAACCCTAATCCGAACCCTAAACCGAACCCTAACCATAACCCTAACCGGAAACCTAACACTAACCCGAACCCTAAACCGAACCTAACCCTAACCCGAACCCTAACCCTAACCCTAACCCGAACCCTAACCCGAAACCTAACCCGAACCCGAACCCTAACCCGAAACCTACCCCTAACCCTAATCCGAACCCTAAACCTAAACCTAACCCTAACCCTAACCCGAAACCTAACCCTAACCCGAACCCTAACCCTAACCCTAACCCTAACCTAACCCTAACCCTAACCCGAACACTAACACTAGCCCTAACCCTAACCCTAAACCGAACCCTAACCCTAACCTTAACCGGAACCCTAACCCTAAACCTAACCCGAACCCTAACCCTAACCCTAACCCTAACCCTAAACCGAACCCTAACCCGAACACTAACCCTAACCCTAACCCTAACCCGAACCCTAACCCTAACCGTAAACCTAACCCTAACCCGAACCCTAACCCTAACCCTAACCCCTAACCCTAACCCTAACCCTAACCCGAACCCTAAACCTAACCCTAACCCTAACCCGAACCCGAACCCGAACCCTAACCCGAACCCTACCCCTAACCCTAATCCGAACCCTAACCCTAATCTTAACCCTAACCCTAACTCTAACCCGATCCCGAAACCTAACCCTAACCCTAACCGTAACCCGAACCCTAACCCGAACACTAACCCTAACCCTAACCCGAACCCTAACCCTAACCCTAACCGTAACCCTAAACCGAACCCTAACCCTAACCTTAACCGGAACCGTGACCCTAACCCTAACCCTAACCCGCACCCTAACACTAACCCTAACCCTAACCCTAAACCGAAACCTAACCCTAACCTTAATCGAAACCCTGACCCTAACCCTAACCCGAACCCGAACCCTAACCCCTTACCCGAATCCTAACCCTAACCCGAACCCTAACACGAACCCTAACCATAACCCTAACCCCGAACCCGAACCCTAACCCTAACCCTACCCCTAACCCGAACCCTAACCCGAACCCTAACCCTAACCCGAACCCGAACCCTAACCCTAACCCGAACCCGAACCCTAAACCTAACACTAACCCGAACCCTAAAACTAACATGAACCCTAACCCAAAACCTAACCCGAACCCAAAACCTAAACCTAACCCTAACCCGACCCCTAACCCGAACCCTAACGCGAACCCTAAACCTAACCCTAACCCTAAACCTAACCCGAACCTTAACCCTAACAATAACTCGACACCTAACCCTAACCCTAACCCTAAACCTAAACCAAACCCTAACCCTAATCCTAACCCTAACCCGAACCCTAACCCTAAACCTAACCCGAACCCTAACCCGAACCCTAACCCTAACCCTAACCCGAACCCTAACCCTAACCCTAACCCTAACCCGAACCCTAACCCTAATCATAACCCTAAACCTAACCCTAACCCGAACCCTAACCCTAACCCTAACCCGAACCCTAACCCTAACCCTAACCCGAACCCTAACCCTAACCGTAAACCTAACCCTAACCCGAACACTAACCCTAACCCTAACCCCTAACGCTAACCCTAACCCTAACCCGAACCGTAACCCTAACCCTAACTCTAACCCGAACCCGAACCCTAAACCGAACCCTACACCTTACCCTAATCCGAACCCTAACCCTAACCTTAACCTAACCCTAACAATAACCCGAACCCGAACCCTAACCCTAACCCTAACACTAACCCTAACCCTAACCCTATCCCGAACCCTAACCCTAACCCGAACCCTAACCCCTAACCCAACCCTAACCTTAACCCTAACCCGAACCCTAACCCTAACCCTACCTCCTAAACCTAACCCTAACCCTAACCCGAACCCTAACCTAACCCGAACCCTAACCCTAACCCGAACCCTAACCCGAACCCTAATCCTAACCCGAACCCGAACCCTACCCCTAACCAAAACCCTAACCCGAACCCTAACCCTAACCCGAACCCTCACCCTAACCTAACCCGAACCCTAACCCTAACCCGAACCCTAACCCGAACCCTAACCCTAACCCGAACCCGAAACCTACCCCTAAACCGAACCCTAACCCTAACGCGAACCCTAACCCTAACACTAACCCTAACCCGAAACCGAACCCTAAACCTAACCCGAACCCGAACCCTAACCCTAACCCGAACCCTAACCCTAAACCTTACCCTAACCCGAACCCTAACCCAAACCCGAACCCTAACCCGAAACCTAAACCTAACACTAACCCGAACCCTAACATTAACCCGAACCCTAACCCTACCCTAACCCGAACCCTAACCCTAACCCTAACCCGAACCCTAACCCTAACCCGAACTCTAACCCTAACCCTAACCCTAACCCTAACCCTAACCCGAACCCTAACCCAAACCCTAACCCTAACCCTAACCTGAACACTAACCCTAAACCTAACCCTAACCCAAACCCGAAACCTAACCCTAACCCTAACCGAAACCCTAACCCTAACCCTAACCCGACCCCGAACACAAACCCTAACCCTTACCCGAATCCTAACCCTAACCCGAACCCTAACCCGAACCCTAACCCTAACCCAAACACTAACCCTAACCCGAACCCTAACCCGAACCCTAACCCGAAAACTAACCCTAACACGAACCCTAACCGTAAACTTAACCCGAACCCGAACCCTAACCCTAACCCTAACCCTAACCCTAACCCGAACCCTACCCGAACCCTAACCCTAACACGAACACTAACCGGAACCCTAATCCGAAACCTAACCCTAAACCTAACTCTAACCCGAACCCTGACCCTAACCCTAACCCTAACCCTAACCCTAACCCTAACCCGAAACCGAACCCTAACCCTAACCCTAACCGTAACCCGAACCCGAACCATAACCCTAACCCGAACCCTATCCCTAACACTAACCCTAACCCTAACCCGAACCCTAACCCTAACCTGAACCCTAACCCAAAATCTAACCCTAACCCGAACCCGAACCCTAACCCTAACCCGAACCCTAACCCTAACCCGAACCCTAACCCTAACACCTACCCTAACCCGAACCCGAACCCTAACCCTAACCCTAACCCGAACCCTAAACCTAACCTTAACCGGAACCCTAACCCTAACCCTACCCCGAACCCGAACCCTAACCCCTTACCCGAATCCTAACCCTAACCCGAACCCTAACCCGAACCCTAACCCTAACCCGAACCCGAACCATAACCCTAACCCTAACCAGAACCCTAAACCTAATCCGAACCCTAACCCTAACCCTAACCCTAACCCGAACCCTAACCGTAACCCTAACCCGACACCTAACCCGAACGCTAACGCGAATCCTAACCCTAACCCTAACCCTAACCCGAATCTTAACCCTAACCCTACCCCGAACCTTAACCCTAACCCTAACCCTAACCCTAAACCTAACCCTAACCTGAACCCTAACCCTAACCCTAACCCTAACCCTAACCCGAACCTTAACCCTAACAATAATTCGAAACCTAACCCTAACCCTAACCCTAACCCTAAACCAAACCCTAACCCTAATCCTAACCCTAACCCGAACCCTAACCCTAAACCTAACCCGAACCCTAACCCTAACCCTAACCCTAACCCGAACCCTAACCGTAAACCTAACCGTAACCCTAACCCGAACCCGAACCCTAACCCGAACCCTACACCTAACCCTAATCCGAACCCTAACCCTAACCTTACCCTAACACGAAACCTAACCTGAACCCTAAACCTAACCCTAACCCGAACCCTAACCCTAACCCTAACCCTAACCCGAACCCTAACCCTAACCCTAACCCTAACCCGAACCCTAAACCTAACCCTAACCCGAACCCTAAACCTAACCCTAAACCTAACCCTAACCCGACGGTAACCCTAACCCTAACCCTAACCCTAACCCTAACCCTAATCCGAACCCTAACACTAACCCGAACCCTAACCTCTAAACCTAAACCTAACCCTAACCCTAACCCGAACCCTAACCCTAACCCTACCTCCTAAACCTAACCCTAACCCTAACCCGAACCTTAACCCTAACCCGAACCCTAACCCTAACCCGAACCCTACCCGAACCCTAACCCTAACCTGAACACGAAGCCTACCCCTAACCCGAACCCTAACCCTAACGCGAACCCTAACCCTAACACTAACCCTATTCCGAAACCGAACCCTAAACCTAACCCGAACCCGAACCCTAACCCTAACCCGAACCCTAACCCTAAACCTTACCCTAACCCGAACCCTAAACCAAACCCGAACCCTAACCCAAAACCTAAACCTAACACTAACCCGAACCCTAACATTAACCCGAACCCTAACCCTACCCTAACCCGAACCCTAAACCTAACCCTAACCCGAACCTTAACCCTAACCCGAACTCTAACCCAAACCCTAACCCTAACACTAACCCGAACCCTAACCCAAACCCTAACCCTAACACTAACCTGAACCCTAACCCTAAACCTAAACCTAACCCAAACCTGAACCCTAACCCTAACGCTAACCGAAACCCTAAACCTAACCCTAACCCTAACCCGAACCCGAACCCAAACACTAACCACTTACCGGAATCCTAACCCTAACCCGAACCCTAACCCGAACCCTAACCCTAACCCCGAACCCGAACCCTAACCCTAACCCTAACCCTAACCCGAACCCTAACCCTAACCCTAACCCAAACTCTAAACCTAACCCTAAACCTAACCCTAACCCGAACGGTAACCCAAACCCTAACCCTAACCCTAACCCTAATCCGAACCCTAACCCTAACCCGAACCCTAACCTCTAACCCTAACCCTAACCCTAAACCTAACCCGAACCCTAACCCTAACCCTACCTCCTAAACCTAACCCTAACCCTAACCCGAACCCTAACCCTAACCCGAACCCTAACCCTAACCCGAACCCTACCCGAACCCTAACCCTAACCTGAACACGAAGCCTACCCCTAACCCGAACCCTAACCCTAACGCGAACCCTAACCCTAACACTAACCCTATTCCGAAACCGAACCCTAAACCTAACCCGAACCCGAACCCTAACCCTAACCCGAACCCTAACCCTAAACCTTACCCTAACCCGAACCCTAAACCAAACCCGAACCCTAACCCAAAACCTAAACCTAACACTAACCCGAACCCTAACATTAACCCGAACCCTAACCCTACCCTAACCCGAACCCTAACCCTAACCCTAACCCTAACCCGAACCTTAACCCTAACCCGAACTCTAACCCAAACCCTAACCCTAACACTAACCCGAACCCTAACCCAAACCCTAACCCTAACACTAACCTGAACCCTAACCCTAAACCTAACCATAACCCAAACCTGAACCCTAACCCTAACGCTAACCGGAACCCTAAACCTAACCCTAACCCTAACCCGAACCCGAACCCAAACACTAACCCCTTACCGGAATCCTAACCCTAACCCGAACCCTAACCTGAACCCTAACCCTAACCCCGAACCCGAACCCTAACACGAACCCTAACCCTAACCCGAACCCTAACCCGAACCCGAACCCTAACCCTTATCCGAACCCTAACCCTAACCCTTACCCGAACCCTAACCCTAACCCTAACCCTAACCCTAACCCTAACACGAACCTTAACCCTAAACCTAACCCGAACCTTAACCCTAACCCTAACCCTAACCCTAAACCTAACCATAACCCGAACCCTAACCCTAACCTGAATCCTAACCGGAACCCTAACCCTAACCCTAACCCGAACCCTAACCCTAACCCTAACCCTAACTCTAACCCTAACCAGAACGGTAACCCTAACCCTAACCCCTAACCCTAACCCTAACCCTAAACCTAACCCGAACCCTAACCCTAACACTATCCCTAACCCTAACCCGAACCCGAACCCTAACTCTAACCCTAAACCTAACCCTAACCCGAACCCGAACCCTAAACCGAACACTAACCCTAACCCTAATCCGAAACCTAACACTAATCTTAACCCTAACCCTAAACCGAACCCGAACCCTAACCCTAACCCTAACCCTAACCCTAAACATAACCCGAACCCTAACACTAACGCGAACCCTAACGCCTAACCCTAAACCTAACACTAACCCTGACCCGAACCCTAACCCTAAACCTACCTCCTAAACCTAACCCTACCCTAACCCGAACCCTAACCCTAACTCGAACCCTAACCCTAACCCGAACCCTAACCCAAACCCTAACCCTAACCCGAACCCGAAACCTACCCCTAACCCGAACCCTAACCCTAACCCGAACCCTAAGCCTAACACTAACCCTAACCCGAAACCGAACCCTAACCCGAACCCGAACACTAACCCTAACACTAACCCTAAACCGAACCCGAACCCTAACCCTAACCATAACCCTAAACCTAACCCTAACCAGAACCCTAACCCTAACCCTAACCCGAACCCTAACCCTAACCCTAACCCCTAACCCTAATCCTAACCCTAACCCGAACACTAACCCTAACCCTAACCCTAACCCGAAACCGAACCCTAACCCGAAACCTACCCCTTACCCTAATCCGAACCCAACCCTAACCTTAACCCTAACCCTAACCCTAACCCGAACCCGAACCCTAACCCTAACACTGACACTAACCCTAACCCTAACCCGAACCCTTACCCTAACCCGACCCCTAATCCCTAAACCTAACCCTAACCCTAACCTGAACCCTAGCCCTAACCCTACCTCCTAAACCTAACCCTAACCCTAACCCGAACCCTAACCCTAACACGAACCCTAACCCTAACCCGAACACTAACCCGAACCCTAACCCTAACCCGAACCCGAAACCTACCCCTAACCCGAACCCTAACCCTAACGCGAACCCTAACCCTAACACTAACCCTAACCCGAACCCGAACCCTAAACCTAACCCGAACCCGAACCCTAACCCGAACCCGAACCCTAACCCTAACACTAACCCTAAACCGAACCCGAACACTAAACCTAACCCTAACCCTAACACTAACCCTAACCCTAAACCGAACCCTAACCCGAACTCGAACCCTAACCCTAACCCTAACCCGAACCCTAACTCTAACACGAACCCTAACACTAACCCGAACCCTAATCCGAACCCTAAACCGAACCCTAACCATAACCCTTACCGGAAACCTAACACTAACCCGAACCCTAAACCGAACCTAACCCTAACCCGAACCCTAACCCTAACCCTAACCCGAACCGTAACCCGAACCATAACCCGAACCCGAACCCTAACCCAAAACCTACCCCTAACCCTAATCCGAAACCTAAACCTAAACCTAACCCTAAACCTAACCCGAAACCTAACCCTAACCCGAACCCTAACCCTAACCCTAACCCTAACCTAACCCTAACCCTAACCCGAACACTAACACTAGCCCTAACCCTAACCCTAAACTGAACCCTAACCCTAACCTTAACCGGAACCCTAACCCTAAACCTAACCCGAACCCTAACCCTAACCCTAACCCTAACCCTAAACCGAACCCTAACCCGAACACTAACCCTAACCCTAACCCTAACCCGAACCCTAACCCTAACCGTAAACCTAACCCTAACCCGAACCCTAACCCTAACCCTAACCCCTAACCCTAACCCTAACCCTAACCCGAACCCTAACCCTAACCCTAACCCTAACCCGAACCCGAACCCGAACCCTAACCCGAACCCTACCCCTAACCCTAATCCGAACCCTAACCCTAATCTTAACCCTAACCCTAACTCTAACCCGATCCCGAACCCTAACCCTAACCCTAACCCTAACCCTAACCCGAACCCTAACCCTAACCTGAACACTAACCCCTAACCCTAACCCTAACCCTAACCCTACCCCTAACCCGAACCCTAACCCTAACCCTACCTACTAAACCTAACCCTAACGCTAACCCGAACCCTAACCCTAACCCGAACCCTAACCCTACCCCGAACCCTAACCCGAACCCTAACCCTAACCGTAACCCGTACCCTACCCCTAACCCGAAACCTAACCCTAACACGAACCCTAACCCTAACACTAACCCTAATCCGAACCTGAACCCTAACACTAACCCTAACCCGAACCCTAACTCGAGACCAAACCCTAAACCTAACACTAACCCTAAACCGAATCCGAACCCTAAACCTAACCCTAAACCTAACACTAACCCTAACCCTAACCCGAACCCTAATCCGAACCCGAACCCTAACCCTAACCCTAACCCGAAACCTAACCCTAACCCGAACCCTAACACTAACCCGAACCCTAACCCTAACCCAAACCCGAACCCTAACCCTAACCGTAACCCTAACTGGAACCCTAACCCTAACCCGAACCCTAACCCTAACCCAAACACTAACCCTAACCCGAACCCTAACCCGAACCCTAACCCGAAACCTAACCCTAACACGAACCCTAACCCTTAACTAACCCGAACCCGAACCCTAACCCTAACCCTAACCCTAACCCTAACCCTAACCCGAACCTTAACCCGAACCCTAACCCTAACACGAACACTAACCGGAACCCTAACCCGAAACCTAACCCTAAACCTAACTCTAACCCGAACCCTGACCCTAACCCTAACCCTAACCCTAACCCTAACCCGAAACCGAACCCTAACCCTAACCCTAACCGTAACCCGAACCCGAACCCTAACCCTAACCCGAACCCTATCCCTAACACTAACCCTAACCCTAACCCAAACCCTAACCCTAACACGAACCCTAACCCAAAATCTAACCCTAACCCGAACCCGAACCCTAACCCTAACCCGAACCCTAACCCTAACCCGAACCCTAACCCTAACACCTACCCTAACCCGAACCCGAACCCTAACCCTAACCCTAACCCGAACCCTAAACCTAACCTTAACCGGAACCCTAACCCTAACCCTACCCCGAACCCGAACCCTAACCCCTTACCCGAATCCTAACCCTAACCCGAACCCTAACCCGAACCCTAACCCTAACCCGATCCCGAACCATAACCCTAACCCTAACCAGAACCCTAAACCTAATCCGAACCCTAACCCTAACCCTAACCCTAACCCGAACCCTAACCGTAACCCTAACCCGACACCTAACCCGAACGCTAACGCGAATCCTAACCCTAACCCTAAGCCTAAACCTAACCCGAATCTTAACCCTAACCCTACCCCGAAACTTAACCCTAACCCTAACCCTAAACCTAACCCTAACCTGAACCCTAACCCTAACCCTAACCCTAACCCTAACCCGAAACCTAACCCTAACCCAACCGTAACCCGAACCCTAACCTGAACCCTAACCCTAACCCTAAACCGAACCCTAACCCTAACCCTAACCCTAACTCTAAACCTAACCGTAACCCTAACCCGAACCCGAAACCTAACCCGAACCCTACACCTAACCCTAATCCGAACCATAACCCTAACCTAACCCTAACCCGAACCCTAACCTGAACCCTAAACCTAACCCTAACCCGAACCCTAACCCTAACCCTAACCCTAACCCTAACCCGAACCCTAAACCAAACCCTAAACCTAACCCTAACCCGAACGGTAACCCTAACCCTAACCCTAACCCTCACCCTAACCCTAAACCGTACCCTAACCTTAATCCTAAACCTAACCCTAACCCGAACCCGAACCCTAACCCGAACCCTACCCCTAAACCTAATCCGAACCCTAACCCTAAACCTAACCCTAACCCTAACCCGAAACCTAACCCTAAGCCGAACCCTAACCCTAACCCTAACCCTAACCCTAACCCTAACCCGAACCCTAACCCGAACACTAACCCTAACCCTAACCCGAACCCTAACCCGAACCCTAACCCTAACCCTAACCCGAACCCTAACCCTAACCCTAACCGTAACCCGAACCCTAACCCGAACCCTAACCCTAAGCCGAACCCTAACCCTAACCCTAAACCTAACCCTAACCCGAACCCTAACCCGAACACTAACCCTAACCCTAACCCGAACACTAACCCGAACCCTAACCCTAACCCTAACCCTAACCCTAACCCGAACCCTAACCCTAAGCCGAACCCTAACCCTAACCCTAACCCTAACCCGAACCCTAACCCGAACACTAACCCTAACCCTAACCCGAACCCTAACCCGAACACTAACCCTAACCCTAACCCGAACCCTAACCCTAACCCTAACCGTAACCCGAACCCTAACCCGAACACTAACCCTAACCCTAACCCGAACCCTAACCCTAACCCTAACCGTAACCCTAAACCGAACCCTAACCCTAACCTTAACCGGAACCGTGACCCTAACCCTAACCCTAACCCGAACCCTAACACTAAACCTAACCCTAACCCTAAACCGAAACCTAACCCTAAACTTAATCGGAACCCTGACCCTAACCCTAACCCGAACCCGAACCCTAACCCCTTACCCGAATCCTAACCCTAACCCGAACCCTAACACGAACCCTAACCATAACCCTAACCCCGAACCCGAACCCTAACCCTAACCCTACCCCTAAACCGAACCCTAACCCGAACCCTAACCCTAACCCGAAACCGAACCCTAACTCTAACCCGAACCCGAACCCTAAACCTAACACTAACCCGAACCCTAAAACTAACCTGAACCCTAACCCTAAACCTAACCCGAACCCAAAACCTAAACCTAACCCTAACCCGACCCCTAACCCGAACCCTAACGCGAACCCTAAACCTAACCCTAACCCTAACCCTAACCCGAAAATTAACCCTAACAATAACCCGAACCCTAACCCTAACCCGAACCCTAACCCTAACCGTAAACCTAACCCTAACCCGAACCCTAACCCTAACCCCTAACCCTAACCCTAACCCTAACCCGAACCCTAACCCTAACCCTAACTCTAACCCGAACCCGAACCCTAAACCGAACCCTACACCTTACCCTAATCCGAACCCTAACCCTAACCTTAAACTAACCCTAACAATAACCCGAACCCGAACCCTAATCCTAACCCTAACCCTAACCCTAACCCTAACACTATCACGAACCCTAACACTAACCCGAACCCTAACCCCTAACCCAACCCTAACCTTAACCCTAACCCGAACCCTAACCCTAACCCTACCTCCTAAACCTAACCCTAACCCTAACCCGAACCCTAACCTAACTCGAACCCTAACCCTAACCCGAACCCTAACCCGAACGCTAATCCTAACCCGAAACCGAACCCTACCCCTAACCCGAACCCTAACCCGAACCCTAACCCTAACGCGAACCCTAACTCTAACCTAACCCGAACCCTAACCCTTACCCGAACCCTAACCCGAACCCTAACCCTAACCCGAACCCGAACCCTACCCCTAACACGAACCCTAACCCTAACGCGAACCCTAACCCTAACACTAACCCTAACCCGAAACCGAACCCTAAACCTAACCCGAACCCGAACCCTAACCCTAACCCGAACCCTAACCCTAAACCTTACCCTAACCCGAACCCTAACCCAAACCCGAACCCTAACCCGAAACCTAAACCTAACACTAACCCGAACCCTAACATTAACCCGAACCCTAACCCTACCCTAACCCGAACCCTAACCCTAACCCTAACCCGAACCCTAACCCTAACCCGAACTCTAACCCTAACCCTAACCCTAACCCTAACCCGAACCCTAACCCAAACCCTAACCCTAACCCTAACCTGAACACTAACCCTAAACCTAACCCCAACCCAAACCCGAAACCTAACCCTAACCCTAACCGAAAACCTAACCCTAACCCTAACACGACCCCGAACACAAACCCTAACCCCTTACCCGAATCCTAACCCTAACCCGAACCCTAACCCGAACCCTAACCCTAACCCAAACACTAACCCTAACCCGAACCCTAACCCGAACCCTAACCCGAAAACTAACCCTAACACGAACCCTAACCCTAAACTTAACCCGAACCCGAACCCTAACCCTAACCCTAACCCTAACCCGAACCCTACCCGAACCCTAACCCTAACACGAACACTAACCGGAACCCTAACCCGAAACCTAACCCTAAACCTAACTCTAACCCGAACCCTGACCCTAACCCTAACCCTAACCCTAACCCTAACCCGAAACCGAACCCTAACCCTAACCCTAACCGTAATCCGAACCCGAACCCTAACCCTAACCCGAACCCTATCCCTAACACTAACCCTAACCCTAACCCGAACCCTAACCCTAACCCGAACCCTAACCCAAAATATAACCCTAACCCGAACCGAACCCTAACCCTAACCCGAACCCTAACCCTAACCCGAAACCTAACCCTAACACCTACCCTAACGCGAACCCGAACCCTAACCCTAACCCTAACCCGAACCCTAAACCTAACCTTAACCGGAACCCTAACCCTAACCCTACCCCGAACCCGAACCCTAACCCCTTACCCGAATCCTAACCCTAACCCGAACCCTAACCCGAACCCTAACCCTAACCCGAACCCGAACCATAACCCTAACCCTAACCAGAACCCTAAACCTAATCCGAACCCTAACCCTAACCCTAACCCTAACCCGAACCCTAACCGTAAACCTAACCCGACACCTAACCCGAACGCTAACGCGAATCCTAACCCTAACCCTAACCCTAACCCTAACCCGAATCTTAACCCTAACCCTACCCCGAACCTAAACCCTAACCCTAACCCTAACCCGAAACCTAACCGTAACCCTAACCCGAACCCGAACCCTAACCCGAACCCTACACCTAACCCTAATCCGAACCCTAACCCTAACCTAAGCCTAACACGAACCCTAACCTGAACCCTAAACCTAACCCTAACCGGAACCCTAACCCTAACCCTAACCCTAACCCGAACCCTAACCCTAAACCTAACCCTAACCCGAACCCTAACCCTAACCCTAACCCGAACCCTAAACCTAACCCTAAACCTAACCCTAACCCGAACGGTAACCCTAACCCTAACCCTAACCCTAACCCTAACCCTAACCCTAAACCGTACCCTAACCTTAATCCTAACCCTAACCCTAACCCGAACCCGAACCCTAACCCGAACCCTACCCCTAACCCTAATCCGAACCCTAACACTAACCCTAACCCTAACCCGAACCCTAACCCTAAGCCGAACCCTAACCCTAACCCTAAACCTAACCCTAACCCTAACCCGAGCCCTAACCCGAACACTAACCCTAACCCTAACCCGAACCCTAACCCGAACACTAACCCTAACCCTAACCCGAACCCTAACCCTAACCCTAACCGTAACCCGAACCCTAACCCGAACCCTAACCCTAAGCCGAACCCTAACCCTAACCCTAAACCTAACCCTAACCCGAAACCTAACCCGAACACTAACCCTAACCCTAACCCGAACACTAACCCGAACCCTAACCCTAACCCTAACCCTAACCCTAACCCTAACCCTAACCCGAACCCTAACCCTAAGCCGAACCCTAACCCTAACCCTAACCCTAACCCGGACCCTAACCCGAACACTAACCCTAACCCTAACCCGAACACTAAACCGAACACTAACCCTAACCCTAACCCGAAACCTAACCCTAACCCTAACCGTAACCCGAACCCTAACCCGAACACTAACCCTAACCCTAACCCGAACCCTAACCCTAACCCTAAACGTAACCCTAAACCGAACCCTAACCCTAACCTTAACCGGAACCGTGACCCTAACCCTAACCCTAACCCGAACCCTAACACTAACCCTAACCCTAACCCTAAACCGAAACCTAACCCTAACCTTAATCGGAACCCTGACCCTAACCCTAACCCGAACCCGAACCCTAACCCCTTACCCGAATCCTAACCCTAACCCGAACCCTAACACGAACCCTAACCATAACCCTAACCCCGAACACGAACCCTAACCCTAACCCTACCCCTAACCCGAAACCTAACCCGAACCCTAACCCTAACCCGAACCCGAACCCTAACCCTAACCCGAAACCGAACCCTAAACCTAACACTAACCCGAACCCTAAAACTAACCTGAACCCTAACCCTAAACCTAACCCGAACCCAAAACCTAAACCTAACCCTAACCCGACCCCTAACCCGAACCCTAACGCGAACCCTAAACCTAACCCTAACCCTAACCCTAACCCGAACCTTAACACTAACAATAACTCGAAACCTAACCCTAACCCTAACCCTAACCCTAAACATAACCATAACCCTAACCCTAACCCGAACCCTAACCCTAACCCTAACCCTAACCCTAACCCTAACCGTAACCCTAACCCTATCCCGAACCCTAACCCTAACCCTAACCCCTAACACTAACCCTAACCCTAACCCGAACCCTAACCCTAACCCTAACTCTAACCCGAACCCGAACCCTAAACCGAACCCTACACCTTACCCTAATCCGAACCCTAACCCTAACCTTAACCTAACCCTAACAATAACCCGGACCCGAACCCTAACCCTAACCCTAACCCTAACCCTAACCCTAACCCTATCCCCAACCCTAATCCTAACCCGAACCCTAACCCTAACCCTAACCCTAACCCTAACCCTATCCCCAACCCTAACCCGAACCCTAACCTGAACCCTAAACCTAACCCTAACCCGAACCCTAACCCTAACCCTAACCCTAACCCTAACCCGAACCCTAACCCTAACCCTAACCCTAACCCGAACCCTAAACCTAACCCTAACCCGAACCCTAAACCTAACCCTAAACCTAACCCTAACCCGACGGTAACCCTAACCCTAACCCTAACCCTAACCCTAACCCTAACCCTAATCCGAACCCTAACCCTAACCCGAACCCTAACCTCTAAACCTAAACCTAATCCTAACCCTAACCCGAACCCTAACCCTAACCCTACCTCCTAAACCTAACCCTAACCCTAACCCGAACCTTAACCCTAACCCGAACCCTAACCCTAACCCGAACCCTACCCGAACCCTAACCCTAACCTGAACACGAAGCCTACCCCTAACCCGAACACTAACCCTAACGCGAACCCTAACCCTAACACTAACCCTATTCCGAAACCGAACCCTAAACCTAACCCGAACCCGAACCCTAACCCTAACCCGAACCCTAACCCTAAACCTTACCCTAACCCGAACCCTAAACCAAACCCGAACCCTAACCCAAAACCTAAACCTAACACTAACCCGAACCCTAACATTAACCCGAACCCTAACCCTACCCTAACCCGAACCCTAACCCTAACCCTAACCCTAACCCGAACCTTAACCCTAACCCGAACTCTAACCCAAACCCTAACCCTAACACTAACCCGAACCCTAACCCAAACCCTAACCCTAACACTAACCTGAACCCTAACCCTAAACCTAACCCTAACCCAAACCTGAACCCTAACCCTAACGCTAACCGAAACCCTAAACCTAACCCTAACCCTAACCCGAACCCGAACCCAAACACTAACCACTTACCGGAATCCTAACCCTAACCCGAACCCTAACCCGAACCCTAACCCTAACCCCGAACCCGAACCCTAACCCTAACCCTAACCCTAACCCGAACCCTAACCCTAACCCTAACCCAAACTCTAAACCTAACCCTAAACCTAACCCTAACCCGAACGGTAACCCTAACCCTAACCCTAACCCTAACCCTAATCCGAACCCTAACCCTAACCCGAACCCTAACCTCTAACCCTAACCCTAACTCTAACCCTAACCCGAACCCTAACCCTAACCCTACCTCCTAAACCTAACCCTAACCCTAACCCGAACCCTAATCCTAACCCGACCCTAACCCTAACCCGAACCCTACCCGAACCCTAACCCTAACCTGAACACGAAGCCTACCCCTAACCCGAACCCTAACCCTAACGCGAACCCTAACCCTAACACTAACCCTATTCCGAAACCGAACCCTAAACCTAACCCGAACCCGAACCCTAACCCTAACCCGAACCCTAACCCTAAACCTTACCCTAACCCGAACCCTAACCCTACCCTAACCCGAACCCTAACCCTAACCCTAACCCTAACCCGAACCTTAACCCTAACCCGAACTCTAACCCAAACCCTAACCCTAACACTAACCCGAACCCTAACCCAAACCCTAACCCTAACACTAACCTGAACCCTAACCCTAAACCTAACCCTAACCCAAACCTGAACCCTAACCCTAACGCTAACCGGAACCCTAAACCTAACCCTAACCCTAACCCGAACCCGAACCCAAACACTAACCCCTTACCGGAATCCTAACCCTAACCCGAACCCTAACCCGAACCCTAACCCTAACCCCGAACCCGAACCCTAACACGAACCCTAACCCTAACCCGAACCCTAACCCGAACCCGAACCCTAACCCTTATCCGAACCCTAACCCTAACCCTTACCCGAACCCTAACCCTAACCCTAACCCTAACCCTAACCCTAACACGAACCTTAACCCTAAAACTAACCCGAACCTTAACCCTAACCCTAACCCTAACCCTAAAACTAACCATAACCCGAACCCTAACCCTAACCTGAACCCTAACCGGAACCCTAACCCTAACCCTAACCCGAACCCTAACCCTAACCCTAACCCTAACTCTAACCCTAACCAGAACGGTAACCCTAACCCTAACCCCTAACCCTAACCCTAACCCTAAACCTAACCCGAACCCTAACCCTAACACTATCCCTAACCCTAACCCGAACCCGAACCCTAACTCTAACCCTAAACCTAACCCTAACCCGAACCCGAACCCTAAACCGAACACTAACCCTAACCCTAATCCGAAACCTAACACTAATCTTAACCCTAACCCTAACCCGAACCCGAACCCTAACCCTAACCCTAACCCTAACCCTAAACATAACCCGAACCCTAACACTAACGCGAACCCTAACGCCTAACCCTAAACCTAACACTAACCCTGAACCGAACCCTAACCCTAAACCTACCTCCTAAACCTAACCCTACCCTAACCCGAACCCTAACCCTAACTCGAACCCTAACCCTAACCCGAACCCTAACCCGAACCCTAACCCTAACCCGAACCCGAAACCTACCCCTAACCCGAACCCTAACCCTAACCCGAACCCTAAGCCTAACACTAACCCTAACCCGAAACCGAACCCTAACCCGAACCCGAACACTAACCCGAACACTAACCCTAAACCGAACCCGAACCCTAACCCTAACCATAACCCTAAACCTAACCCTAACCAGAACCCTAACCCTAACCCTAACCCGAACCCTAACCCTAACCCTAACCCCTAACCCTAATCCTAACCCTAACCCGAACACTAACCCTAACCCTAACCCTAACACGAAACCGAACCCTAACCCGAAACCTACCCCTTACCCTAATCCGAACCCAACCCTAACCTTAACCCTAACCCTAACCCTAACCCGAACCCGAACCCTAACCCTAACCCTGACACTAACCCTAACCCTAACCCGAAACCTTACCCTAACCCGACCCCTAATCCCTAAACCTAACCCTAACCCTAACCTGAACCCTAGCCCTAACCCTACCTCCTAAACCTAACCCTAACCCTAACCCGAACCCTAACCCTAACACGAACCCTAACCCTAACCCGAACACTAACCCGAACCCTAACCCTAACCCGAACCCGAAACCTACCCCTAACCCGAACCCTAACCCTAACGCGAACCCTAACCCTAACACTAACCCTAACCCGAACCCGAACCCTAAACCTAACCCGAACCCGAACCCTAACCCGAACCCGAACCCTAACCCTAACACTAACCCTAAACCGAACCCGAACACTAACCCTAACCCTAACCCTAACACTAAACCTAACCCTAAACCGAACCCTAACCCGAACTCGAACCCTAACCCTAACCCTAACCCTAACCCGAACCCTAACTCTAACACGAACCCTAACACTAACCCGAACCCTAATCCGAACCCTAAACCGAACCCTAACCATAACCCTTACCGGAAACCTAACACTAACCCGAACCCTAAACCGAACCTAACCCTAACCCGAACCCTAACCCTAACCCTAACCCTAACCCTAACCCGAACCTTAACCCGAACCCTAACCCTAACACGAACACTAACCGGAACCCTAACCCGAAACCTAACCCTAAACCTAACTCTAACCCGAACCCTGACCCTAACCCTAACCCTAACCCTAACCCTAACCCGAAACCGAACCCTAACCCTAACCCTAACCGTAACCCGAACCCGAACCCTAAACCTAACCCGAACCCTATCCCTAACACTAACCCTAACCCTAACCCAAACCCTAACCCTAACCCGAACCCTAACCCAAAATCTAACCCTAACCCGAACCCGAACCCTAACCCTAACCCGAACCCTAACCCTAACCCGAACCCTAACCCTAACACCTACCCTAACCCGAACCCGAACCCTAACCCTAACCCTAACCCGAACCCTAAACCTAACCTTAACCGGAACCCTAACCCTAACCCTACCCCGAACCCGAACCCTAACCCCTTACCCGAATCCTAAACCTAACCCGAACCCTAACCCGAACCCTAACCCTAACCCGATCCCGAACCATAACCCTAACCCTAACCAGAACCCTAAACCTAATCCGAACCCTAACCCTAACCCTAACCCTAACCCGAACCCTAACCGTAAGCCTAATCCGACACCTAACCCGAACGCTAACGCGAATCCTAACCCTAACCCTAAGCCTAAACCTAACCCGAATCTTAACCCTAACCCTACCCCGAAACTTAACCCTAACCCTAACCCTAACCCTAAACCTAACCCTAACCTGAACCCTAACCCTAACCCTAACCCTAACCCTAACCCGAAACCTAACCCTAACCCTAACCGTAACCCGAACCCTAACCTGAACCCTAACCCTAACCCTAAACCGAACCCTAACCCTAACCCTAACCCTAACCCTAAACCTAACCGTAATCCTAACCCGAACCCGAACCCTAACCCGAACCCTACACCTAACCCTAATCCGAACCATAACCCTAACCTAACCCTAACCCGAACCCTAACCTGAACCCTAAACCTAACCCTAACCCGAACCCTAACCCTAACCCTAACCCTAACCCGAACCCGAACCCTAACCCTAACCCTAACCCGAACCCTAAACCAAACCCTAAACCTAACCCTAACCCGAACGGTAACCCTAAACCTAACCCTAACCCTCACACTAACCCTAAACCGTACCCTAACCTTAATCCTAAACCTAACCCTAACCCAAACCCGAACCCTAACCCGAACCCTACCCCTAACCCTAATCCGAACCCTAACCCTAACCCTAACCCTAACCCGAAACCTAACCCTAAGCCGAACCCTAACCCTAACCCTAACCCTAACCCTAACCCGAACCCTAACCCGAACACTAACCCTAACCCTAACCCGAACCCTAACCTGAACCCTAACCCTAACCCTAACCCGAACCCTAACCCTAACCCTAACCGTAACCCGAACCCTAACCCGAACCCTAACCCTAAGCCGAACCCTAACCCTAACCCTAAACCTAACCCTAACCCGAACCCTAACCCGAACACTAACCCTAACCCTAACCCGAACACTAACCCGAACCCTAACCCTAACACTAACCCTAACCCTAACCCTAACCCGAACCCTAACCCTAAGCCGAACCCTAACCCTAACCCTAACCCTAACCCGAACCCTAACCCGAACACTAACCCTAACCCTAACCCGAACCCTAACCCGAACACTAACCCTAACCCTAACCCGAACCCTAACCCTAACCCTAACCGTAACCCGAACCCTAACCCGAACACTAACCATAACCCTAACCCCGAACCCGAACCCTAACCCTAACCCTAACCCAAACTCTAAACCTAACCCTAAACCTAACCCTAACCCTAACCGTAACCCTAAACCGAACCCTAACCCTAACCTTAACCGGAACCGTGACCCTAACCCTAACCCTAACCCGAACCCTAACACTAACCCTAACCCTAACCCTAAACCGAAACCTAACCCTAACCTTAATCGGAACCCTGACCCTAACCCTAACCCGAACCCGAACCCTGACCCCTTACCCGAATCCTAACCCTAACCCGAACCCTAACACGAACCCTAACCATAACCCTAACCCCGAACCCGAACCCTAACCCTAACCCTACCCCTAACCCGAACCCTAACCCGAACCCTAACCCTAACCCGAACCCGAACCCTAACCCTAACCCGAAACCGAACCCTAAACCTAACACTAACCCGAACCCTAAAACTAACCTGAACCCTAACCCTAAACCTAACCCGAACCCAAAACCTAAACCTAACCCTAACCCGACCCCTAACCCGAACCCTAACGCGAACCCTAAACCTAACCCTAACCCTAACCCTAACCCGAACCTTAACACTAACAATAACTCGAAACCTAACCCTAACCCTAACCCTAACCCTAAACATAACCATAACCCTAACCCTAACCCGAACCCTAACCCTAACCCTAACCCTAACCCTAACCCTAACCCTAACCGTAACCCTAACCCTTTCCCGAACCGTAACCCTAACCCTAACCTGAACACTAACCCTAAACCTAACCCTAACCCAAACCCGAACCCTAACACTAACCCTAACCGAAACCCTAACCCTAACCCTAAGCCGACCCCGAACACAAACCCTAACCCCTTACCCGAATCCTAACCCTAACCCGAACCCTAACCCGAACCCTAAACCTAACCCCGAACCCGAACCCTAACCCTAACCCTAACCCTAACCCGAACACTAACCCGAACCCTAACCCGAACCCGAACCCTAACCCTAATCCGAACCCTAACCCTATCCCTAACCCTAACCCGAACCCGAACCCTAACCCTAACCCTAACCCGACCCCTAACACCAACCCTATCGCGAACCCTAAACCTAACCCTAACCATAACCCTAACCCGACCCTTAACCCTAAACCTAACCCGAACCTTAACCCTAACCCTAACCCTAACCATAAACCTTACCCTAACCCGAACCCTAACCCTAACCTGAACCCTAACCGGAACCCTAACCCTAACCCGAACCCTAACACTAACCCTAACCCTAACTCTAACCCTAACCCGAACGGTAACCCTAACCCTAACCTCTAACCCTAACCCTAACCCTAAACCTAACCCGAACCCTAACCCTAACCCTATCCGTAACCCTAACCCGAACCCGAACCCTAAACCTAACCCTAAACCTAACCCTAACCCGAACCCGAACCCTAAACCGAACACTAACCCTAACCCTAATCCGAAACCTAACACTAATCTTAACCCTAACCCTAACCCGAACCCAAACCCTAACCCTAACCCTAACACTAACCCTAAATATAACCCGAACCCTAAACCTAACGCGAACCCTAACGCCTAACCCTAAACCTAACCCTAACCCTGACCCGAATCCTAACCCTAAACCTACCTCCTAAAACTAACCCTAACCCTAACCCGAACCCTAACCCTAACCCGAACCCTAACCCTAACCCGAAACCTAACACGAACCCTAACCCTAACCCGAACCCGAACCCTACCCCTAACCCGAACCCTAACCCTAACCCGAACCCTAAGCCTAACACTAACCCTAACCCGAAACCGAACCCTAACCCGAACCCGAATCCTAACCCGAACACGAACCCTAACCCTAACACTAACCCTAAACCGAACCCGAACCCTAACCCTAACCCTAACCATAGCCCTAACACTAACCCTAACCAGAACCCTAACCCTAACCCTAACCCGAACCCTAACCCTAACCGTAAACCTAACCCTAACCCGAACCCTAACACTAACCCTAACCCCTAACCCTAACCCTAACCCTAACCCGAACCCTAACCCTAACCCTAACCCGAACCCGAACCCTAACCTTAACCCTACCCCTAACCCTAATCCGAACCCTAACCCTAACCTAACCCTAACCCGAACCCTAACCTGAACCCTAAACCTAACCCTAACCCGAACCCTAACCCTAACCCTAACCCTAACCCTAACCCTAACCCTAACCCGAACCCTAACCCTAACCCTAACCCTAACACGAACCCTAACCCTAACCCTTACCCGAACCCTAAACCTAACCCTAACCTTAACCCTAACCCGAACGGTAACCCTAACCCTAACCCCTAACCCTAACCCTAACCCTAAACCTAACCCGAACCCTAACCATAACCTAACCCTAACCCTAACCCGTACCGGAACCCTAACCCGAACCCAACCCCTAACCCTAATCCGAACCCTAACCCTAACCCTAACCCGAACCCTAACCCTAAGCCGAACCCTAAACCTAAACCTAACCCTAACCCGAACCCGAACCCTAACCCGAACACTAACCCTAACACTAACCCGAACCCTAACCCTAACCCTAACCCTAAACCGAACCCTAAACCTAAACTTAACCGGAACCCTGACCCTAACCCTAACCCGAACCCGAACCCTAACCCCTTACCCGAATCCTAACCCGAACCCAAACCCTAACACGAACCCTAACCATAACCCTAACCCCGAACCCGAACCCTAACCCTAACCCTACCCCTAACCCGAACCCTAACCCGAATCCTAACCCTAACCCGAACCCGAAACCTAACCCTAACCCGAACCCGAACCCTAAACCTAACACTAAACCGAACCCTAAAACTAACCTGAACCGTAACCCTAAACCTAACCCGAACCCGAAACCTAAACCTAACCCTAACCCGACCCCTAACCCGAACCCTAACGCGAACCCTAACCCTAACCCTAACCCTAACCCTAACCCGAACCTTAACCCTAACAATAACCCGAAACCTAACCCTAACCCTAACCCTAACCCTAACCCTAAACCAAACCCTAACCCTAACCCTAACCCTAACCCGAACCCTAACCCGAACCCTAACCCGAACCCTAACCCTAACCCGAACCCTAAGCCTAACACTAACCGTAACCCTAACCCTAACCCGAACCCAAAACGGAACCCGAACCCTAACCCGAACCCTAACCCTAAACCGAACCCGAACCCTAACCCTAACCCTAACCCTAACCGTAACCCTAACCCTAACCCGAACCCTAACCCTAACCCTAACCCCTAACCCTAAACCTAACCCTAACCCGAACCCTAACCCTAACCCGAACCCTAACCCTAACCCTAACCCCTAACCAGAACCCTAACCCCTAAACCTAACCCTAACCCTAACCCGAACCCTAACCCTAACCCTTACTCTAACCCGAACCCGAACCCTAACCCGAACCCTACCCCTTACCCTAATCCGAACCCTAACATTAACATTAACCCTAACCCTAACCCTAACCCGAAACCGAACCCTAACCCTAACCCTAACCCTAACCCTAACCCTAACCCGAACCCTAACACCTAACCCTAAACCTAACCCTAACCCTAACCCGAACCCTAACCCTAACCCTACCTCCTAAACCTAACCCTAACCCTAACCCGAACCCTAACCCTAACCCGAACCCTAACCCTAACCCGAACCCTACACGAACCCTAACCCTAACCCGAAACCGAACCCTACCCCTAACCCGAACCCTAACCCAAACGCGAACCCTAACCCTAACACTAACCCTAACCCGAAACCGAACCGTAATCCTAACCCGAACCCGAACCCTAACCATAACACGAACCCTAACCCTAAACCTTACCCTAACCCGAACCCTAAACCAAACCCGAACCCTAACCCAAAACCTAAACCTAACACTAACCCGAACCCTAACATTAACCCGAACCCTAACCCTACCCTAACCCGAACCCTAACCCTAACCCTAACCCTAACCTGAACCCTAACCCTAACCCGAACCCTAACCCTAACCCTAACCCTAACCCGAACCCTAACCCAAACCCTAAACCTAACACTAACCTGAACCCTAACCCTAAACCTAACACTAACCCAAACCCGAATCCTAACCCTAACCCTAACCGGAACCCTAAACCTAACACTAACCCTAACCCGAACCCGAACCCAAACACTAACCCCTTACCGGAATCCTAACACTAACCCGAACCCTAACCCGAACCCTAACCCTAACCCCGAACCCGAACCCTAACCCGAACCCTAACCATAACCCGAACCCTAACCCGAACCCGAACCCTAACCCTTATCCGAAACCTAAACCTAACCCTAACCCGAACCCTAACCCTAACCCTAACCCGACACCTAACACCAACGCTAACGCGAACCCTAAACCTAACCCTAACCCTAACCCTAACACGAACCTTAAACCTAAACCTAACCCGAACCTTAACCCTAAACCTAACCCTAACCCTAAACCTAACCATAACCCGAACCCTAACCCTAACCTGAACCCTAACCGGAATCCTAACCCTAACCCTAACCCGAACCCTAACCCTAAGCCTAACCCTAACTCTAACCCTAAGCCGAACGGTAACCCTAACCCTAACCCCTAACCCTAACCCTAACCCTAAAACTAACCCGAACCCTAACCCTAACCCTAACCCTATCCCTAACCCTAACCCGAACCCGAACCCTAACTCTAACCCTAAACCTAACCCTAACCCGAACCCGAACCCTAAACCGAACACTAACCCTAACCCTAATCCGAAACCTAACACTAATCTTAACCCTAACCCTAACCCTAACCCGAACCCGAACCCTAACCCTAACCCTAACCCTAACCCTAAACATAACCCGAACCCTAAACCTAACGCGAACCCTAACGCCTAACCCTAAACCTAACACTAACCCTGAACCGTACCCTAACCCTAAACCTACCTCCTAAACCTAACCCTACCCTAACCCGAATCCTAACCCTAACTCGAACCCTAACCCTAACCCTAACCCGAACCCTAACCCTAACCCGAACCCGAAACCTACCCCTAACCCGAACCCTAACCCTAACCCGAACCCTAAGCCTAACACTAACCCTAACCCGAAACCGAACCCTAACCCGAACCGAACACTAACCCTAACACTAACCCTAAACCGAACCCGAACCCTAAAACTAACCATAAACCTAAACCTAACCCTAACCCGAACCCTAACCCTAACCCTAACCCGAAACCGAACCCTAACCCGAAACCTACCCCTTAACCTAATCCGAACCCAAACCCTAAACTTAACCCTAACCCTAACCCTAACCCGAACCCGAACCCTAACCCTAACCCTGACACTAACCCTAACCCTAACCCGAACCCTTACCCTAACCCGACCCCTAATCCCTAACCCTAACCCTAACCCTAACCCTAACCCGAACCCTAACCCTAACCCTACCACCTAAACCTAATCCTAACCCTAACCCGAACCCTAACCCTAACACGAACCCTAACCCTAACCCGAACCCTAACCCGAACCCTAACCCTAACCCGAACCCGAAACCTACCCCTAACCCGAACCCTAACCCTAACGCGAACCCTAAGCCTAACACTAACCCTAACCCGAAACCGAACCCTAAACCTAACCCGAACCCGAAACCTAACCCGAACCCGAACCCTAACCCTAACACTAACCCTAAACCGAACCCGAACACTAAACCTAACCCTAACCCTAACACTAACCCTAACCCTAACCCGAACCCTAACCCGAACTCGAACCCTAACCCTAACCCTAACCCGAACCCGAACCCAACTCTAACACGAACCCTAACACTAACCCGAACCCTAATCCGAACCCTAACCCGAACCCTAACCCTAAACCTAACCGGAACCCTAACCCTAACCCGAACCCTAAACCAAACCCGAACCCTAACCCAAAACCTAAACCTAACACTAACCCGAACCCTAACATTAACCCGAACCCTAACCCTACCCTAACCCGAACCCTAAACCTAACCCTAACCCGAACCTTAACCCTAACCCGAACTCTAACCCAAACCCTAACCCTAACACTAACCCGAACCCTAACCCAAACCCTAACCCTAACACTAACCTGAACCCTAACCCTAAACCTAAACCTAACCCAAACCTGAACCCTAACCCTAACGCTAACCGAAACCCTAAACCTAACCCTAACCCTAACCCGAACCCGAACCCAAACACTAACCACTTACCGGAATCCTAACCCTAACCCGAACCCTAACCCGAACCCTAACCCTAACCCCGAACCCGAACCCTAACCCTAACCCTAACCCTAACCCGAACCCTAACCCTAACCCTAACCCAAACTCTAAACCTAACCCTAAACCTAACCCTAACCCGAACGGTAACCCAAACCCTAACCCTAACCCTAACCCTAATCCGAACCCTAACCCTAACCCGAACCCTAACCTCTAACCCTAACCCTAACCCTAAACCTAACCCGAACCCTAACCCTAACCCTACCTCCTAAACCTAACCCTAACCCTAACCCGAACCCTAACCCTAACCCGAACCCTAACCCTAACCCGAACCCTACCCGAACCCTAACCCTAACCTGAACACGAAGCCTACCCCTAACCCGAACCCTAACCCTAACGCGAACCCTAACCCTAACACTAACCCTATTCCGAAACCGAACCCTAAACCTAACCCGAACCCGAACCCTAACCCTAACCCGAACCCTAACCCTAAACCTTACCCTAACCCGAACCCTAAACCAAACCCGAACCCTAACCCAAAACCTAAACCTAACACTAACCCGAACCCTAACATTAACCCGAACCCTAACCCTACCCTAACCCGAACCCTAACCCTAACCCTAACCCTAACCCGAACCTTAACCCTAACCCGAACTCTAACCCAAACCCTAACCCTAACACTAACCCGAACCCTAACCCAAACCCTAACCCTAACACTAACCTGAACCCTAACCCTAAACCTAACCATAACCCAAACCTGAACCCTAACCCTAACGCTAACCGGAACCCTAAACCTAACCCTAACCCTAACCCGAACCCGAACCCAAACACTAACCCCTTACCGGAATCCTAACCCTAACCCGAACCCTAACCTGAACCCTAACCCTAACCCCGAACCCGAACCCTAACACGAACCCTAACCCTAACCCGAACCCTAACCCGAACCCGAACCCTAACCCTTATCCGAACCCTAACCCTAACCCTTACCCGAACCCTAACCCTAACCCTAACCCTAACCCTAACCCTAACACGAACCTTAACCCTAAACCTAACCCGAACCTTAACCCTAACCCTAACCCTAACCCTAAACCTAACCATAACCCGAACCCTAACCCTAACCTGAATCCTAACCGGAACCCTAACCCTAACCCTAACCCGAACCCTAACCCTAACCCTAACCCTAACTCTAACCCTAACCAGAACGGTAACCCTAACCCTAACCCCTAACCCTAACCCTAACCCTAAACCTAACCCGAACCCTAACCCTAACACTATCCCTAACCCTAACCCGAACCCGAACCCTAACTCTAACCCTAAACCTAACCCTAACCCGAACCCGAACCCTAAACCGAACACTAACCCTAACCCTAATCCGAAACCTAACACTAATCTTAACCCTAACCCTAAACCGAACCCGAACCCTAACCCTAACCCTAACCCTAACCCTAAACATAACCCGAACCCTAACACTAACGCGAACCCTAACGCCTAACCCTAAACCTAACACTAACCCTGACCCGAACCCTAACCCTAAACCTACCTCCTAAACCTAACCCTACCCTAACCCGAACCCTAACCCTAACTCGAACCCTAACCCTAACCCGAACCCTAACCCAAACCCTAACCCTAACCCGAACCCGAAACCTACCCCTAACCCGAACCCTAACCCTAACCCGAACCCTAAGCCTAACACTAACCCTAACCCGAAACCGAACCCTAACCCGAACCCGAACACTAACCCTAACACTAACCCTAAACCGAACCCGAACCCTAACCCTAACCATAACCCTAAACCTAACCCTAACCAGAACCCTAACCCTAACCCTAACCCGAACCCTAACCCTAACCCTAACCCCTAACCCTAATCCTAACCCTAACCCGAACACTAACCCTAACCCTAACCCTAACCCGAAACCGAACCCTAACCCGAAACCTACCCCTTACCCTAATCCGAACCCAACCCTAACCTTAACCCTAACCCTAACCCTAACCCGAACCCGAACCCTAACCCTAACACTGACACTAACCCTAACCCTAACCCGAACCCTTACCCTAACCCGACCCCTAATCCCTAAACCTAACCCTAACCCTAACCTGAACCCTAGCCCTAACCCTACCTCCTAAACCTAACCCTAACCCTAACCCGAACCCTAACCCTAACACGAACCCTAACCCTAACCCGAACACTAACCCGAACCCTAACCCTAACCCGAACCCGAAACCTACCCCTAACCCGAACCCTAACCCTAACGCGAACCCTAACCCTAACACTAACCCTAACCCGAACCCGAACCCTAAACCTAACCCGAACCCGAACCCTAACCCGAACCCGAACCCTAACCCTAACACTAACCCTAAACCGAACCCGAACACTAAACCTAACCCTAACCCTAACACTAACCCTAACCCTAAACCGAACCCTAACCCGAACTCGAACCCTAACCCTAACCCTAACCCGAACCCTAACTCTAACACGAACCCTAACACTAACCCGAACCCTAATCCGAACCCTAAACCGAACCCTAACCATAACCCTTACCGGAAACCTAACACTAACCCGAACCCTAAACCGAACCTAACCCTAACCCGAACCCTAACCCTAACCCTAACCCGAACCGTAACCCGAACCATAACCCGAACCCGAACCCTAACCCAAAACCTACCCCTAACCCTAATCCGAAACCTAAACCTAAACCTAACCCTAAACCTAACCCGAAACCTAACCCTAACCCGAACCCTAACCCTAACCCTAACCCTAACCTAACCCTAACCCTAACCCGAACACTAACACTAGCCCTAACCCTAACCCTAAACTGAACCCTAACCCTAACCTTAACCGGAACCCTAACCCTAAACCTAACCCGAACCCTAACCCTAACCCTAACCCTAACCCTAAACCGAACCCTAACCCGAACACTAACCCTAACCCTAACCCTAACCCGAACCCTAACCCTAACCGTAAACCTAACCCTAACCCGAACCCTAACCCTAACCCTAACCCCTAACCCTAACCCTAACCCTAACCCGAACCCTAACCCTAACCCTAACCCTAACCCGAACCCGAACCCGAACCCTAACCCGAACCCTACCCCTAACCCTAATCCGAACCCTAACCCTAATCTTAACCCTAACCCTAACTCTAACCCGATCCCGAACCCTAACCCTAACCCTAACCCTAACCCTAACCCGAACCCTAACCCTAACCTGAACACTAACCCCTAACCCTAACCCTAACCCTAACCCTACCCCTAACCCGAACCCTAACCCTAACCCTACCTACTAAACCTAACCCTAACGCTAACCCGAACCCTAACCCTAACCCGAACCCTAACCCTACCCCGAACCCTAACCCGAACCCTAACCCTAACCGTAACCCGTACCCTACCCCTAACCCGAAACCTAACCCTAACACGAACCCTAACCCTAACACTAACCCTAATCCGAACCTGAACCCTAACACTAACCCTAACCCGAACCCTAACTCGAGACCAAACCCTAAACCTAACACTAACCCTAAACCGAATCCGAACCCTAAACCTAACCCTAAACCTAACACTAACCCTAACCCTAACCCGAACCCTAATCCGAACCCGAACCCTAACCCTAACCCTAACCCGAAACCTAACCCTAACCCGAACCCTAACACTAACCCGAACCCTAACCCTAACCCAAACCCGAACCCTAACCCTAACCGTAACCCTAACTGGAACCCTAACCCTAACCCGAACCCTAACCCTAACCCAAACACTAACCCTAACCCGAACCCTAACCCGAACCCTAACCCGAAACCTAACCCTAACACGAACCCTAACCCTTAACTAACCCGAACCCGAACCCTAACCCTAACCCTAACCCTAACCCTAACCCTAACCCGAACCTTAACCCGAACCCTAACCCTAACACGAACACTAACCGGAACCCTAACCCGAAACCTAACCCTAAACCTAACTCTAACCCGAACCCTGACCCTAACCCTAACCCTAACCCTAACCCTAACCCGAAACCGAACCCTAACCCTAACCCTAACCGTAACCCGAACCCGAACCCTAACCCTAACCCGAACCCTATCCCTAACACTAACCCTAACCCTAACCCAAACCCTAACCCTAACACGAACCCTAACCCAAAATCTAACCCTAACCCGAACCCGAACCCTAACCCTAACCCGAACCCTAACCCTAACCCGAACCCTAACCCTAACACCTACCCTAACCCGAACCCGAACCCTAACCCTAACCCTAACCCGAACCCTAAACCTAACCTTAACCGGAACCCTAACCCTAACCCTACCCCGAACCCGAACCCTAACCCCTTACCCGAATCCTAACCCTAACCCGAACCCTAACCCGAACCCTAACCCTAACCCGATCCCGAACCATAACCCTAACCCTAACCAGAACCCTAAACCTAATCCGAACCCTAACCCTAACCCTAACCCTAACCCGAACCCTAACCGTAACCCTAACCCGACACCTAACCCGAACGCTAACGCGAATCCTAACCCTAACCCTAAGCCTAAACCTAACCCGAATCTTAACCCTAACCCTACCCCGAAACTTAACCCTAACCCTAACCCTAAACCTAACCCTAACCTGAACCCTAACCCTAACCCTAACCCTAACCCTAACCCGAAACCTAACCCTAACCCAACCGTAACCCGAACCCTAACCTGAACCCTAACCCTAACCCTAAACCGAACCCTAACCCTAACCCTAACCCTAACTCTAAACCTAACCGTAACCCTAACCCGAACCCGAAACCTAACCCGAACCCTACACCTAACCCTAATCCGAACCATAACCCTAACCTAACCCTAACCCGAACCCTAACCTGAACCCTAAACCTAACCCTAACCCGAACCCTAACCCTAACCCTAACCCTAACCCTAACCCGAACCCTAAACCAAACCCTAAACCTAACCCTAACCCGAACGGTAACCCTAACCCTAACCCTAACCCTCACCCTAACCCTAAACCGTACCCTAACCTTAATCCTAAACCTAACCCTAACCCGAACCCGAACCCTAACCCGAACCCTACCCCTAAACCTAATCCGAACCCTAACCCTAAACCTAACCCTAACCCTAACCCGAAACCTAACCCTAAGCCGAACCCTAACCCTAACCCTAACCCTAACCCTAACCCTAACCCGAACCCTAACCCGAACACTAACCCTAACCCTAACCCGAACCCTAACCCGAACCCTAACCCTAACCCTAACCCGAACCCTAACCCTAACCCTAACCGTAACCCGAACCCTAACCCGAACCCTAACCCTAAGCCGAACCCTAACCCTAACCCTAAACCTAACCCTAACCCGAACCCTAACCCGAACACTAACCCTAACCCTAACCCGAACACTAACCCGAACCCTAACCCTAACCCTAACCCTAACCCTAACCCGAACCCTAACCCTAAGCCGAACCCTAACCCTAACCCTAACCCTAACCCGAACCCTAACCCGAACACTAACCCTAACCCTAACCCGAACCCTAACCCGAACACTAACCCTAACCCTAACCCGAACCCTAACCCTAACCCTAACCGTAACCCGAACCCTAACCCGAACACTAACCCTAACCCTAACCCGAACCCTAACCCTAACCCTAACCGTAACCCTAAACCGAACCCTAACCCTAACCTTAACCGGAACCGTGACCCTAACCCTAACCCTAACCCGAACCCTAACACTAAACCTAACCCTAACCCTAAACCGAAACCTAACCCTAAACTTAATCGGAACCCTGACCCTAACCCTAACCCGAACCCGAACCCTAACCCCTTACCCGAATCCTAACCCTAACCCGAACCCTAACACGAACCCTAACCATAACCCTAACCCCGAACCCGAACCCTAACCCTAACCCTACCCCTAAACCGAACCCTAACCCGAACCCTAACCCTAACCCGAAACCGAACCCTAACTCTAACCCGAACCCGAACCCTAAACCTAACACTAACCCGAACCCTAAAACTAACCTGAACCCTAACCCTAAACCTAACCCGAACCCAAAACCTAAACCTAACCCTAACCCGACCCCTAACCCGAACCCTAACGCGAACCCTAAACCTAACCCTAACCCTAACCCTAACCCGAAAATTAACCCTAACAATAACCCGAACCCTAACCCTAACCCGAACCCTAACCCTAACCGTAAACCTAACCCTAACCCGAACCCTAACCCTAACCCCTAACCCTAACCCTAACCCTAACCCGAACCCTAACCCTAACCCTAACTCTAACCCGAACCCGAACCCTAAACCGAACCCTACACCTTACCCTAATCCGAACCCTAACCCTAACCTTAAACTAACCCTAACAATAACCCGAACCCGAACCCTAATCCTAACCCTAACCCTAACCCTAACCCTAACACTATCACGAACCCTAACACTAACCCGAACCCTAACCCCTAACCCAACCCTAACCTTAACCCTAACCCGAACCCTAACCCTAACCCTACCTCCTAAACCTAACCCTAACCCTAACCCGAACCCTAACCTAACTCGAACCCTAACCCTAACCCGAACCCTAACCCGAACGCTAATCCTAACCCGAAACCGAACCCTACCCCTAACCCGAACCCTAACCCGAACCCTAACCCTAACGCGAACCCTAACTCTAACCTAACCCGAACCCTAACCCTTACCCGAACCCTAACCCGAACCCTAACCCTAACCCGAACCCGAACCCTACCCCTAACACGAACCCTAACCCTAACGCGAACCCTAACCCTAACACTAACCCTAACCCGAAACCGAACCCTAAACCTAACCCGAACCCGAACCCTAACCCTAACCCGAACCCTAACCCTAAACCTTACCCTAACCCGAACCCTAACCCAAACCCGAACCCTAACCCGAAACCTAAACCTAACACTAACCCGAACCCTAACATTAACCCGAACCCTAACCCTACCCTAACCCGAACCCTAACCCTAACCCTAACCCGAACCCTAACCCTAACCCGAACTCTAACCCTAACCCTAACCCTAACCCTAACCCGAACCCTAACCCAAACCCTAACCCTAACCCTAACCTGAACACTAACCCTAAACCTAACCCCAACCCAAACCCGAAACCTAACCCTAACCCTAACCGAAAACCTAACCCTAACCCTAACACGACCCCGAACACAAACCCTAACCCCTTACCCGAATCCTAACCCTAACCCGAACCCTAACCCGAACCCTAACCCTAACCCAAACACTAACCCTAACCCGAACCCTAACCCGAACCCTAACCCGAAAACTAACCCTAACACGAACCCTAACCCTAAACTTAACCCGAACCCGAACCCTAACCCTAACCCTAACCCTAACCCGAACCCTACCCGAACCCTAACCCTAACACGAACACTAACCGGAACCCTAACCCGAAACCTAACCCTAAACCTAACTCTAACCCGAACCCTGACCCTAACCCTAACCCTAACCCTAACCCTAACCCGAAACCGAACCCTAACCCTAACCCTAACCGTAATCCGAACCCGAACCCTAACCCTAACCCGAACCCTATCCCTAACACTAACCCTAACCCTAACCCGAACCCTAACCCTAACCCGAACCCTAACCCAAAATATAACCCTAACCCGAACCGAACCCTAACCCTAACCCGAACCCTAACCCTAACCCGAAACCTAACCCTAACACCTACCCTAACGCGAACCCGAACCCTAACCCTAACCCTAACCCGAACCCTAAACCTAACCTTAACCGGAACCCTAACCCTAACCCTACCCCGAACCCGAACCCTAACCCCTTACCCGAATCCTAACCCTAACCCGAACCCTAACCCGAACCCTAACCCTAACCCGAACCCGAACCATAACCCTAACCCTAACCAGAACCCTAAACCTAATCCGAACCCTAACCCTAACCCTAACCCTAACCCGAACCCTAACCGTAAACCTAACCCGACACCTAACCCGAACGCTAACGCGAATCCTAACCCTAACCCTAACCCTAACCCTAACCCGAATCTTAACCCTAACCCTACCCCGAACCTAAACCCTAACCCTAACCCTAACCCGAAACCTAACCGTAACCCTAACCCGAACCCGAACCCTAACCCGAACCCTACACCTAACCCTAATCCGAACCCTAACCCTAACCTAAGCCTAACACGAACCCTAACCTGAACCCTAAACCTAACCCTAACCGGAACCCTAACCCTAACCCTAACCCTAACCCGAACCCTAACCCTAAACCTAACCCTAACCCGAACCCTAACCCTAACCCTAACCCGAACCCTAAACCTAACCCTAAACCTAACCCTAACCCGAACGGTAACCCTAACCCTAACCCTAACCCTAACCCTAACCCTAACCCTAAACCGTACCCTAACCTTAATCCTAACCCTAACCCTAACCCGAACCCGAACCCTAACCCGAACCCTACCCCTAACCCTAATCCGAACCCTAACACTAACCCTAACCCTAACCCGAACCCTAACCCTAAGCCGAACCCTAACCCTAACCCTAAACCTAACCCTAACCCTAACCCGAGCCCTAACCCGAACACTAACCCTAACCCTAACCCGAACCCTAACCCGAACACTAACCCTAACCCTAACCCGAACCCTAACCCTAACCCTAACCGTAACCCGAACCCTAACCCGAACCCTAACCCTAAGCCGAACCCTAACCCTAACCCTAAACCTAACCCTAACCCGAAACCTAACCCGAACACTAACCCTAACCCTAACCCGAACACTAACCCGAACCCTAACCCTAACCCTAACCCTAACCCTAACCCTAACCCTAACCCGAACCCTAACCCTAAGCCGAACCCTAACCCTAACCCTAACCCTAACCCGGACCCTAACCCGAACACTAACCCTAACCCTAACCCGAACACTAAACCGAACACTAACCCTAACCCTAACCCGAAACCTAACCCTAACCCTAACCGTAACCCGAACCCTAACCCGAACACTAACCCTAACCCTAACCCGAACCCTAACCCTAACCCTAAACGTAACCCTAAACCGAACCCTAACCCTAACCTTAACCGGAACCGTGACCCTAACCCTAACCCTAACCCGAACCCTAACACTAACCCTAACCCTAACCCTAAACCGAAACCTAACCCTAACCTTAATCGGAACCCTGACCCTAACCCTAACCCGAACCCGAACCCTAACCCCTTACCCGAATCCTAACCCTAACCCGAACCCTAACACGAACCCTAACCATAACCCTAACCCCGAACACGAACCCTAACCCTAACCCTACCCCTAACCCGAAACCTAACCCGAACCCTAACCCTAACCCGAACCCGAACCCTAACCCTAACCCGAAACCGAACCCTAAACCTAACACTAACCCGAACCCTAAAACTAACCTGAACCCTAACCCTAAACCTAACCCGAACCCAAAACCTAAACCTAACCCTAACCCGACCCCTAACCCGAACCCTAACGCGAACCCTAAACCTAACCCTAACCCTAACCCTAACCCGAACCTTAACACTAACAATAACTCGAAACCTAACCCTAACCCTAACCCTAACCCTAAACATAACCATAACCCTAACCCTAACCCGAACCCTAACCCTAACCCTAACCCTAACCCTAACCCTAACCGTAACCCTAACCCTATCCCGAACCCTAACCCTAACCCTAACCCCTAACACTAACCCTAACCCTAACCCGAACCCTAACCCTAACCCTAACTCTAACCCGAACCCGAACCCTAAACCGAACCCTACACCTTACCCTAATCCGAACCCTAACCCTAACCTTAACCTAACCCTAACAATAACCCGGACCCGAACCCTAACCCTAACCCTAACCCTAACCCTAACCCTAACCCTATCCCCAACCCTAATCCTAACCCGAACCCTAACCCTAACCCTAACCCTAACCCTAACCCTATCCCCAACCCTAACCCGAACCCTAACCTGAACCCTAAACCTAACCCTAACCCGAACCCTAACCCTAACCCTAACCCTAACCCTAACCCGAACCCTAACCCTAACCCTAACCCTAACCCGAACCCTAAACCTAACCCTAACCCGAACCCTAAACCTAACCCTAAACCTAACCCTAACCCGACGGTAACCCTAACCCTAACCCTAACCCTAACCCTAACCCTAACCCTAATCCGAACCCTAACCCTAACCCGAACCCTAACCTCTAAACCTAAACCTAATCCTAACCCTAACCCGAACCCTAACCCTAACCCTACCTCCTAAACCTAACCCTAACCCTAACCCGAACCTTAACCCTAACCCGAACCCTAACCCTAACCCGAACCCTACCCGAACCCTAACCCTAACCTGAACACGAAGCCTACCCCTAACCCGAACACTAACCCTAACGCGAACCCTAACCCTAACACTAACCCTATTCCGAAACCGAACCCTAAACCTAACCCGAACCCGAACCCTAACCCTAACCCGAACCCTAACCCTAAACCTTACCCTAACCCGAACCCTAAACCAAACCCGAACCCTAACCCAAAACCTAAACCTAACACTAACCCGAACCCTAACATTAACCCGAACCCTAACCCTACCCTAACCCGAACCCTAACCCTAACCCTAACCCTAACCCGAACCTTAACCCTAACCCGAACTCTAACCCAAACCCTAACCCTAACACTAACCCGAACCCTAACCCAAACCCTAACCCTAACACTAACCTGAACCCTAACCCTAAACCTAACCCTAACCCAAACCTGAACCCTAACCCTAACGCTAACCGAAACCCTAAACCTAACCCTAACCCTAACCCGAACCCGAACCCAAACACTAACCACTTACCGGAATCCTAACCCTAACCCGAACCCTAACCCGAACCCTAACCCTAACCCCGAACCCGAACCCTAACCCTAACCCTAACCCTAACCCGAACCCTAACCCTAACCCTAACCCAAACTCTAAACCTAACCCTAAACCTAACCCTAACCCGAACGGTAACCCTAACCCTAACCCTAACCCTAACCCTAATCCGAACCCTAACCCTAACCCGAACCCTAACCTCTAACCCTAACCCTAACTCTAACCCTAACCCGAACCCTAACCCTAACCCTACCTCCTAAACCTAACCCTAACCCTAACCCGAACCCTAATCCTAACCCGACCCTAACCCTAACCCGAACCCTACCCGAACCCTAACCCTAACCTGAACACGAAGCCTACCCCTAACCCGAACCCTAACCCTAACGCGAACCCTAACCCTAACACTAACCCTATTCCGAAACCGAACCCTAAACCTAACCCGAACCCGAACCCTAACCCTAACCCGAACCCTAACCCTAAACCTTACCCTAACCCGAACCCTAACCCTACCCTAACCCGAACCCTAACCCTAACCCTAACCCTAACCCGAACCTTAACCCTAACCCGAACTCTAACCCAAACCCTAACCCTAACACTAACCCGAACCCTAACCCAAACCCTAACCCTAACACTAACCTGAACCCTAACCCTAAACCTAACCCTAACCCAAACCTGAACCCTAACCCTAACGCTAACCGGAACCCTAAACCTAACCCTAACCCTAACCCGAACCCGAACCCAAACACTAACCCCTTACCGGAATCCTAACCCTAACCCGAACCCTAACCCGAACCCTAACCCTAACCCCGAACCCGAACCCTAACACGAACCCTAACCCTAACCCGAACCCTAACCCGAACCCGAACCCTAACCCTTATCCGAACCCTAACCCTAACCCTTACCCGAACCCTAACCCTAACCCTAACCCTAACCCTAACCCTAACACGAACCTTAACCCTAAAACTAACCCGAACCTTAACCCTAACCCTAACCCTAACCCTAAAACTAACCATAACCCGAACCCTAACCCTAACCTGAACCCTAACCGGAACCCTAACCCTAACCCTAACCCGAACCCTAACCCTAACCCTAACCCTAACTCTAACCCTAACCAGAACGGTAACCCTAACCCTAACCCCTAACCCTAACCCTAACCCTAAACCTAACCCGAACCCTAACCCTAACACTATCCCTAACCCTAACCCGAACCCGAACCCTAACTCTAACCCTAAACCTAACCCTAACCCGAACCCGAACCCTAAACCGAACACTAACCCTAACCCTAATCCGAAACCTAACACTAATCTTAACCCTAACCCTAACCCGAACCCGAACCCTAACCCTAACCCTAACCCTAACCCTAAACATAACCCGAACCCTAACACTAACGCGAACCCTAACGCCTAACCCTAAACCTAACACTAACCCTGAACCGAACCCTAACCCTAAACCTACCTCCTAAACCTAACCCTACCCTAACCCGAACCCTAACCCTAACTCGAACCCTAACCCTAACCCGAACCCTAACCCGAACCCTAACCCTAACCCGAACCCGAAACCTACCCCTAACCCGAACCCTAACCCTAACCCGAACCCTAAGCCTAACACTAACCCTAACCCGAAACCGAACCCTAACCCGAACCCGAACACTAACCCGAACACTAACCCTAAACCGAACCCGAACCCTAACCCTAACCATAACCCTAAACCTAACCCTAACCAGAACCCTAACCCTAACCCTAACCCGAACCCTAACCCTAACCCTAACCCCTAACCCTAATCCTAACCCTAACCCGAACACTAACCCTAACCCTAACCCTAACACGAAACCGAACCCTAACCCGAAACCTACCCCTTACCCTAATCCGAACCCAACCCTAACATTAACCCTAACCCTAACCCTAACCCGAACCCGAACCCTAACCCTAACCCTGACACTAACCCTAACCCTAACCCGAAACCTTACCCTAACCCGACCCCTAATCCCTAAACCTAACCCTAACCCTAACCTGAACCCTAGCCCTAACCCTACCTCCTAAACCTAACCCTAACCCTAACCCGAACCCTAACCCTAACACGAACCCTAACCCTAACCCGAACACTAACCCGAACCCTAACCCTAACCCGAACCCGAAACCTACCCCTAACCCGAACCCTAACCCTAACGCGAACCCTAACCCTAACACTAACCCTAACCCGAACCCGAACACTAAACCTAACCCGAACCCGAACCCTAACCCGAACCCGAACCCTAACCCTAACACTAACCCTAAACCGAACCCGAACACTAACCCTAACCCTAACCCTAACACTAAACCTAACCCTAAACCGAACCCTAACCCGAACTCGAACCCTAACCCTAACCCTAACCCTAACCCGAACCCTAACTCTAACACGAACCCTAACACTAACCCGAACCCTAATCCGAACCCTAAACCGAACCCTAACCATAACCCTTACCGGAAACCTAACACTAACCCGAACCCTAAACCGAACCTAACCCTAACCCGAACCCTAACCCTAACCCTAACCCTAACCCTAACCCGAACCTTAACCCGAACCCTAACCCTAACACGAACACTAACCGGAACCCTAACCCGAAACCTAACCCTAAACCTAACTCTAACCCGAACCCTGACCCTAACCCTAACCCTAACCCTAACCCTAACCCGAAACCGAACCCTAACCCTAACCCTAACCGTAACCCGAACCCGAACCCTAAACCTAACCCGAACCCTATCCCTAACACTAACCCTAACCCTAACCCAAACCCTAACCCTAACCCGAACCCTAACCCAAAATCTAACCCTAACCCGAACCCGAACCCTAACCCTAACCCGAACCCTAACCCTAACCCGAACCCTAACCCTAACACCTACCCTAACCCGAACCCGAACCCTAACCCTAACCCTAACCCGAACCCTAAACCTAACCTTAACCGGAACCCTAACCCTAACCCTACCCCGAACCCGAACCCTAACCCCTTACCCGAATCCTAAACCTAACCCGAACCCTAACCCGAACCCTAACCCTAACCCGATCCCGAACCATAACCCTAACCCTAACCAGAACCCTAAACCTAATCCGAACCCTAACCCTAACCCTAACCCTAACCCGAACCCTAACCGTAAGCCTAATCCGACACCTAACCCGAACGCTAACGCGAATCCTAACCCTAACCCTAAGCCTAAACCTAACCCGAATCTTAACCCTAACCCTACCCCGAAACTTAACCCTAACCCTAACCCTAACCCTAAACCTAACCCTAACCTGAACCCTAACCCTAACCCTAACCCTAACCCTAACCCGAAACCTAACCCTAACCCTAACCGTAACCCGAACCCTAACCTGAACCCTAACCCTAACCCTAAACCGAACCCTAACCCTAACCCTAACCCTAACCCTAAACCTAACCGTAATCCTAACCCGAACCCGAACCCTAACCCGAACCCTACACCTAACCCTAATCCGAACCATAACCCTAACCTAACCCTAACCCGAACCCTAACCTGAACCCTAAACCTAACCCTAACCCGAACCCTAACCCTAACCCTAACCCTAACCCGAACCCGAACCCTAACCCTAACCCTAACCCGAACCCTAAACCAAACCCTAAACCTAACCCTAACCCGAACGGTAACCCTAAACCTAACCCTAACCCTCACACTAACCCTAAACCGTACCCTAACCTTAATCCTAAACCTAACCCTAACCCAAACCCGAACCCTAACCCGAACCCTACCCCTAACCCTAATCCGAACCCTAACCCTAACCCTAACCCTAACCCGAAACCTAACCCTAAGCCGAACCCTAACCCTAACCCTAACCCTAACCCTAACCCGAACCCTAACCCGAACACTAACCCTAACCCTAACCCGAACCCTAACCTGAACCCTAACCCTAACCCTAACCCGAACCCTAACCCTAACCCTAACCGTAACCCGAACCCTAACCCGAACCCTAACCCTAAGCCGAACCCTAACCCTAACCCTAAACCTAACCCTAACCCGAACCCTAACCCGAACACTAACCCTAACCCTAACCCGAACACTAACCCGAACCCTAACCCTAACACTAACCCTAACCCTAACCCTAACCCGAACCCTAACCCTAAGCCGAACCCTAACCCTAACCCTAACCCTAACCCGAACCCTAACCCGAACACTAACCCTAACCCTAACCCGAACCCTAACCCGAACACTAACCCTAACCCTAACCCGAACCCTAACCCTAACCCTAACCGTAACCCGAACCCTAACCCGAACACTAACCATAACCCTAACCCCGAACCCGAACCCTAACCCTAACCCTAACCCAAACTCTAAACCTAACCCTAAACCTAACCCTAACCCTAACCGTAACCCTAAACCGAACCCTAACCCTAACCTTAACCGGAACCGTGACCCTAACCCTAACCCTAACCCGAACCCTAACACTAACCCTAACCCTAACCCTAAACCGAAACCTAACCCTAACCTTAATCGGAACCCTGACCCTAACCCTAACCCGAACCCGAACCCTGACCCCTTACCCGAATCCTAACCCTAACCCGAACCCTAACACGAACCCTAACCATAACCCTAACCCCGAACCCGAACCCTAACCCTAACCCTACCCCTAACCCGAACCCTAACCCGAACCCTAACCCTAACCCGAACCCGAACCCTAACCCTAACCCGAAACCGAACCCTAAACCTAACACTAACCCGAACCCTAAAACTAACCTGAACCCTAACCCTAAACCTAACCCGAACCCAAAACCTAAACCTAACCCTAACCCGACCCCTAACCCGAACCCTAACGCGAACCCTAAACCTAACCCTAACCCTAACCCTAACCCGAACCTTAACACTAACAATAACTCGAAACCTAACCCTAACCCTAACCCTAACCCTAAACATAACCATAACCCTAACCCTAACCCGAACCCTAACCCTAACCCTAACCCTAACCCTAACCCTAACCCTAACCGTAACCCTAACCCTTTCCCGAACCGTAACCCTAACCCTAACCTGAACACTAACCCTAAACCTAACCCTAACCCAAACCCGAACCCTAACACTAACCCTAACCGAAACCCTAACCCTAACCCTAAGCCGACCCCGAACACAAACCCTAACCCCTTACCCGAATCCTAACCCTAACCCGAACCCTAACCCGAACCCTAAACCTAACCCCGAACCCGAACCCTAACCCTAACCCTAACCCTAACCCGAACACTAACCCGAACCCTAACCCGAACCCGAACCCTAACCCTAATCCGAACCCTAACCCTATCCCTAACCCTAACCCGAACCCGAACCCTAACCCTAACCCTAACCCGACCCCTAACACCAACCCTATCGCGAACCCTAAACCTAACCCTAACCATAACCCTAACCCGACCCTTAACCCTAAACCTAACCCGAACCTTAACCCTAACCCTAACCCTAACCATAAACCTTACCCTAACCCGAACCCTAACCCTAACCTGAACCCTAACCGGAACCCTAACCCTAACCCGAACCCTAACACTAACCCTAACCCTAACTCTAACCCTAACCCGAACGGTAACCCTAACCCTAACCTCTAACCCTAACCCTAACCCTAAACCTAACCCGAACCCTAACCCTAACCCTATCCGTAACCCTAACCCGAACCCGAACCCTAAACCTAACCCTAAACCTAACCCTAACCCGAACCCGAACCCTAAACCGAACACTAACCCTAACCCTAATCCGAAACCTAACACTAATCTTAACCCTAACCCTAACCCGAACCCAAACCCTAACCCTAACCCTAACACTAACCCTAAATATAACCCGAACCCTAAACCTAACGCGAACCCTAACGCCTAACCCTAAACCTAACCCTAACCCTGACCCGAATCCTAACCCTAAACCTACCTCCTAAAACTAACCCTAACCCTAACCCGAACCCTAACCCTAACCCGAACCCTAACCCTAACCCGAAACCTAACACGAACCCTAACCCTAACCCGAACCCGAACCCTACCCCTAACCCGAACCCTAACCCTAACCCGAACCCTAAGCCTAACACTAACCCTAACCCGAAACCGAACCCTAACCCGAACCCGAATCCTAACCCGAACACGAACCCTAACCCTAACACTAACCCTAAACCGAACCCGAACCCTAACCCTAACCCTAACCATAGCCCTAACACTAACCCTAACCAGAACCCTAACCCTAACCCTAACCCGAACCCTAACCCTAACCGTAAACCTAACCCTAACCCGAACCCTAACACTAACCCTAACCCCTAACCCTAACCCTAACCCTAACCCGAACCCTAACCCTAACCCTAACCCGAACCCGAACCCTAACCTTAACCCTACCCCTAACCCTAATCCGAACCCTAACCCTAACCTAACCCTAACCCGAACCCTAACCTGAACCCTAAACCTAACCCTAACCCGAACCCTAACCCTAACCCTAACCCTAACCCTAACCCTAACCCTAACCCGAACCCTAACCCTAACCCTAACCCTAACACGAACCCTAACCCTAACCCTTACCCGAACCCTAAACCTAACCCTAACCTTAACCCTAACCCGAACGGTAACCCTAACCCTAACCCCTAACCCTAACCCTAACCCTAAACCTAACCCGAACCCTAACCATAACCTAACCCTAACCCTAACCCGTACCGGAACCCTAACCCGAACCCAACCCCTAACCCTAATCCGAACCCTAACCCTAACCCTAACCCGAACCCTAACCCTAAGCCGAACCCTAAACCTAAACCTAACCCTAACCCGAACCCGAACCCTAACCCGAACACTAACCCTAACACTAACCCGAACCCTAACCCTAACCCTAACCCTAAACCGAACCCTAAACCTAAACTTAACCGGAACCCTGACCCTAACCCTAACCCGAACCCGAACCCTAACCCCTTACCCGAATCCTAACCCGAACCCAAACCCTAACACGAACCCTAACCATAACCCTAACCCCGAACCCGAACCCTAACCCTAACCCTACCCCTAACCCGAACCCTAACCCGAATCCTAACCCTAACCCGAACCCGAAACCTAACCCTAACCCGAACCCGAACCCTAAACCTAACACTAAACCGAACCCTAAAACTAACCTGAACCGTAACCCTAAACCTAACCCGAACCCGAAACCTAAACCTAACCCTAACCCGACCCCTAACCCGAACCCTAACGCGAACCCTAACCCTAACCCTAACCCTAACCCTAACCCGAACCTTAACCCTAACAATAACCCGAAACCTAACCCTAACCCTAACCCTAACCCTAACCCTAAACCAAACCCTAACCCTAACCCTAACCCTAACCCGAACCCTAACCCGAACCCTAACCCGAACCCTAACCCTAACCCGAACCCTAAGCCTAACACTAACCGTAACCCTAACCCTAACCCGAACCCAAAACGGAACCCGAACCCTAACCCGAACCCTAACCCTAAACCGAACCCGAACCCTAACCCTAACCCTAACCCTAACCGTAACCCTAACCCTAACCCGAACCCTAACCCTAACCCTAACCCCTAACCCTAAACCTAACCCTAACCCGAACCCTAACCCTAACCCGAACCCTAACCCTAACCCTAACCCCTAACCAGAACCCTAACCCCTAAACCTAACCCTAACCCTAACCCGAACCCTAACCCTAACCCTTACTCTAACCCGAACCCGAACCCTAACCCGAACCCTACCCCTTACCCTAATCCGAACCCTAACATTAACATTAACCCTAACCCTAACCCTAACCCGAAACCGAACCCTAACCCTAACCCTAACCCTAACCCTAACCCTAACCCGAACCCTAACACCTAACCCTAAACCTAACCCTAACCCTAACCCGAACCCTAACCCTAACCCTACCTCCTAAACCTAACCCTAACCCTAACCCGAACCCTAACCCTAACCCGAACCCTAACCCTAACCCGAACCCTACACGAACCCTAACCCTAACCCGAAACCGAACCCTACCCCTAACCCGAACCCTAACCCAAACGCGAACCCTAACCCTAACACTAACCCTAACCCGAAACCGAACCGTAATCCTAACCCGAACCCGAACCCTAACCATAACACGAACCCTAACCCTAAACCTTACCCTAACCCGAACCCTAAACCAAACCCGAACCCTAACCCAAAACCTAAACCTAACACTAACCCGAACCCTAACATTAACCCGAACCCTAACCCTACCCTAACCCGAACCCTAACCCTAACCCTAACCCTAACCTGAACCCTAACCCTAACCCGAACCCTAACCCTAACCCTAACCCTAACCCGAACCCTAACCCAAACCCTAAACCTAACACTAACCTGAACCCTAACCCTAAACCTAACACTAACCCAAACCCGAATCCTAACCCTAACCCTAACCGGAACCCTAAACCTAACACTAACCCTAACCCGAACCCGAACCCAAACACTAACCCCTTACCGGAATCCTAACACTAACCCGAACCCTAACCCGAACCCTAACCCTAACCCCGAACCCGAACCCTAACCCGAACCCTAACCATAACCCGAACCCTAACCCGAACCCGAACCCTAACCCTTATCCGAAACCTAAACCTAACCCTAACCCGAACCCTAACCCTAACCCTAACCCGACACCTAACACCAACGCTAACGCGAACCCTAAACCTAACCCTAACCCTAACCCTAACACGAACCTTAAACCTAAACCTAACCCGAACCTTAACCCTAAACCTAACCCTAACCCTAAACCTAACCATAACCCGAACCCTAACCCTAACCTGAACCCTAACCGGAATCCTAACCCTAACCCTAACCCGAACCCTAACCCTAAGCCTAACCCTAACTCTAACCCTAAGCCGAACGGTAACCCTAACCCTAACCCCTAACCCTAACCCTAACCCTAAAACTAACCCGAACCCTAACCCTAACCCTAACCCTATCCCTAACCCTAACCCGAACCCGAACCCTAACTCTAACCCTAAACCTAACCCTAACCCGAACCCGAACCCTAAACCGAACACTAACCCTAACCCTAATCCGAAACCTAACACTAATCTTAACCCTAACCCTAACCCTAACCCGAACCCGAACCCTAACCCTAACCCTAACCCTAACCCTAAACATAACCCGAACCCTAAACCTAACGCGAACCCTAACGCCTAACCCTAAACCTAACACTAACCCTGAACCGTACCCTAACCCTAAACCTACCTCCTAAACCTAACCCTACCCTAACCCGAATCCTAACCCTAACTCGAACCCTAACCCTAACCCTAACCCGAACCCTAACCCTAACCCGAACCCGAAACCTACCCCTAACCCGAACCCTAACCCTAACCCGAACCCTAAGCCTAACACTAACCCTAACCCGAAACCGAACCCTAACCCGAACCGAACACTAACCCTAACACTAACCCTAAACCGAACCCGAACCCTAAAACTAACCATAAACCTAAACCTAACCCTAACCCGAACCCTAACCCTAACCCTAACCCGAAACCGAACCCTAACCCGAAACCTACCCCTTAACCTAATCCGAACCCAAACCCTAAACTTAACCCTAACCCTAACCCTAACCCGAACCCGAACCCTAACCCTAACCCTGACACTAACCCTAACCCTAACCCGAACCCTTACCCTAACCCGACCCCTAATCCCTAACCCTAACCCTAACCCTAACCCTAACCCGAACCCTAACCCTAACCCTACCACCTAAACCTAATCCTAACCCTAACCCGAACCCTAACCCTAACACGAACCCTAACCCTAACCCGAACCCTAACCCGAACCCTAACCCTAACCCGAACCCGAAACCTACCCCTAACCCGAACCCTAACCCTAACGCGAACCCTAAGCCTAACACTAACCCTAACCCGAAACCGAACCCTAAACCTAACCCGAACCCGAAACCTAACCCGAACCCGAACCCTAACCCTAACACTAACCCTAAACCGAACCCGAACACTAAACCTAACCCTAACCCTAACACTAACCCTAACCCTAACCCGAACCCTAACCCGAACTCGAACCCTAACCCTAACCCTAACCCGAACCCGAACCCAACTCTAACACGAACCCTAACACTAACCCGAACCCTAATCCGAACCCTAACCCGAACCCTAACCCTAAACCTAACCGGAACCCTAACCCTAACCCGAACCCTAAACCGAACTCTAACCCTAACCCGAACCCTAACCCTAACCCTAACCCGGACCCTAACCCGAACCCTAACCCGAACCCGAACCCTAACCCGAAACCTACCCCTAATCCTAATCCGAACCCTAAACCTAAACCTAACCCTAACCCTAACCCGAAACCTAACTCGAACCCGAACCCTAACCCTAACACGCATCTTAAACCGAACCCAAACCTAACCCGAACCCTAACCCTAACCCGATTTCTAACCCTAACACTAACCCTAACGCGAAACCTAAACCTAACCCAAACCTTAACCCTAAACCTAACCCGAACCCTAACCAGAACCCTACCCTAACCCTAACCCTAACCCTAACCCGAACCCTAACCCTAAACCTAACTCGAACCCTAACCCAAACCCGAACCCTAACCCTAACCCTAACCCGAACCCTAACCCTAACTCGAACCCAAACCCTAACCCTAACCCGAAACCTAAACCGAACCCAACCCTAACCCGAAAACTAACCCTAACCCGATCCCTAACCCTAACACTAACCCTAACGCGAAACCTAAACCTAACCCAAACCTTAACCCTAAACCTAACCCGAACCCTAACCAGAACCCTAACCATAACCCTAACCCGAAACCTAACCCTAACCCGAAACCTAACCCTAACCCTACCCCGAAACCTACCTAACCCTAACCCGAACCCTAACCGTAAACCGAACCCTAACCCTAACCCTAAACCTAACCCTAAACCGAACCCTAACCCTTACCCTAACCCGAACCCTAACCCTAACCCGAACCCGAACCCTAACCCTAACCCTTAACCTAACCCTAACCCTAACCCGAACCCTAACCCTAACCCTAACCCTAACCCTAACCCTAACCCTAACCCGAACCCTAACCCTAACCTAACCTACCCCTAATCCGAAACCTAACCCTAACCCTAACACTAACCTTAACCCTAAACCGAACCCTAACCCTAACCCTTACCCTAAACCTAACCCGAACCCGAACATTAACACTAACCCCTAACCCGAACACTAACCCTAAACCGAACCCTAACCCTAACCCGAAACCTAACCCTAACCCGAAACCTAATCTAACCCTAATCCGAACCCTAAAGCTAACCCTAACCCTAACCCTAACACTAACCACTAACCCTAACCCGAACCCTAACCCGAACCCTAACCTGAACACTAACCCCTAACCCTAACCCGAAACCGAACCCTAACCCGAACCCTAACCCTAACCCTAACCCGAACCCGAACCCTTACCCGAACCCTAACCCTAACCCGAACCCTAACCCTAACCCTAACCCTAAACCTAACCCTAACCCGAACCCTAAACCTAACCCTAACCCTAACCCTAACCCGAACCCTAACCCTCACTCGAACCCTAACTCTAACCCGAACACTAAACCGAACCTTACCCGAAAGCTAACCCTAACCCTAACCCGAACCGTAACCCTAACCCTAAACCTAACCCGAACCCTAAACCTAACCCTAACCCTAACCCTAACCCGAACCCTAACTCTAACGCGAACCCTAAACCGAACCCTAACCCGAACCCTAAACCTAACCCTAACCCGAACCGTAACCCTAACCCTAACCCTAACCCGAACCCTAACCCTAACCCTAAACGTAACCCGAACCCTAAACCTAACCCTAACCCGAACCCTAACACGAACCCTAAACCTAACCCTAACCCTAACCCTAAACCGAACCCTAACCCTAACCCTAACCCGAACCCTAACCCTAAACCGAACCCTAACCCTAACCCTAACCCGACCCCTAACACGAACCCTAACACGAACACTAACCCTAACCCAAACCCTAACCCTAACCCTAAACCGAACTCTAACTCTAACCCGAACCCTAAACCGAACCCTAACCCAAACCCAAACCCTAACCCTAACCCGAACCGTAACCCTAACCCTAACCCTACCCGAACCCTAACCCTAACCCTAACCCGAACCCTAACCCTAATCCTTTTCCGACCCCTAACCCGAACCCTAACACGAAGCCTAAACCTAACCCTAACCCTAACCCTAACCCAAACCCTAACCCTAACCCTAACCCGAACCCTAACCCTAACCCGAACCCTAACCCGAACCCTAACCCGAACCCGAACCCTAACCCTAACCTGAAACCTAACCCGAACCCTAATCCTAACCCTAACCCTAAACCTAACCCTAACCCTAACCCAAACCCGAACCCTAACCCGAACCCTACCCCTAACCCTAATCCGAACCCTAACCCTAACCCTAAACCTAACCCGAACCCGAACCCGAACCCTAACCCTAACCCGAACCGGAACCCGAACCCTAAACCTAAACCGAACCCTAACCCTAACCCGAACCCTAACCCTACCCGAAACCTAACCCTAACCCTAACCCGAACCCGAACCCGAACCCTAACCTTAACCCTAACCCGAACCCTAACCCTAACCCGAACCCTAACCCGAACCCGATCAATAACCCGAACCCGAACCCTAACCCTAAACCTAACTCTAACCCAAACCCTAAACCGAACCCTAACTCGAACCCTAAACCTAACCCGAAACCGAACCCGAACCCTACACCTAACCCTAACACGAACCCGAACCCTAAACCTAAACCTAACCCGAACCCTAACCCTAACCCGAACCCTAACCCTAACCCTAACTCCGAACCCGGAACCTAACCCTAAACCTAACCCTAACCCGAACCCTAACCCGAACCCTAACCCGAACCCCAACCCTAACCCTAACCCGAACCCGAACCCTAACCCTAACCCGAACCCTAACCCTAAACCGACCCTAACCATAACCCTAACCCTAACCCGAACCCTAACCCTAACCCTAACCCGACCCCTAACCCGAACCCTAACACGAACCCTAAACCTAACCCTAACCCTAACCCTAAACCGAACCCTAACCCTAAACCTAACCCGAACCCTAACCCTAACACGAACCCTAACCCTAACCCTAATCCGAACCCTAACCCTAACTCGAACCCGAACCCTAACCCTAACCCGAAACCTAAACCGATGCCAACCCTAACCCGAACACTAACCCTAACCCGATCCCTAACCCTAACACTAACCCTAACGCGAAACCTAAACCTAACCCAAACCTTAACCCTAAACCTAACCCGAACCCTAACCAGAACCCTAACCATAACCCTAACCCGAACCCTAACCCTAACCCAAAACCTAACCCTAACCCTAATCCGAAACCTAACCCTAACCCTAACCCGACCCTAACCGTAAACCGAACCCTAACCCTAACCCTAAACCTAACCCTAAACCGAACCCTAACCCTAACCCTAACCCGAACCCTAAACCGAAACCTAACCCTAACCAAACCTGAACACTAACCCCTAAACCTAACCCGAACCCTAACCCTAGCCGAACACTAACCCTAACCCTAACCCGAACCCTAAGCCTAACCCGAACCTTAACCCTAACCCTAACCCTAACCCGAACACTAACCCTAAACCGAAACCTAACCCTAACCCTAACCCTAACCCTAACCCGAACCCTAACCCTAACCCTAACCTAACCCTAATCCGAACCCTAACCCTAAACCTAACCCTAACCCTAACCCTAACACTAACCCTAACCCTAAACCGACACCTAACCCGAACCCTAACCCGAACCCTAACCCTAACCCTAACCCTAACCCTAACCCGAACCCTAACCCTAACCTAACCCTAATCCCAACCCTAACCCTAAACCTAACCCTAACCCTAACCCTAACACGAACCCTAACCCTAACCCTAATCCGAATCCTAACCCTAACCCTAACCCTAACCCTAACCCTACCCGAACCCTAACCCTAACCCGAACCCTAACCCTAACCCTAACCCGAACACTAACCCTAAACCGAAACCTAACCCTAACCCTAACCCTAACCCGAACCCTAACCCTAAACTTAACCTAACCCTAATCCGAACCCTAACCCTAAACCTAACCCTAAACCTAACCCTAACCCTAACCCTAACCCGACCCCTAACCCGAACCCTAACACGAAACCTAAATCTAACCCTAACCCTAACCCTAACCCGAACCCTAACCCTAACCCTTTCCCGAACCCTAACCCTAACCCGAACCCTAACCCTAACCCTAACCCGAACCCTAACCCTAACCCGAACCAGAGCCCTAACCCTAACCCGAAACCTAACCCGAACCCTAACCCTAACCCTAACCCTAAACCTAACCCTAACCCTAACCCAAACCCGAACCCTAACCCGAACCCTACCCCTAACCCTAATCCGAACCCTAACACTAACCCTAAACCTAAACCTAACCCGAACCCGAACCCTAACCCTAACCCTAACCAGAACCCTAACCCTAACCGTAACCCGAACGCTAACCCTAACCCGAACCCTAACACTACCCGAAACCTAACCCTAACCCTAACCCGAACACAAACCCGAACACTAACCCTAACCCGAACCCTAACCCGAACCCTAACCCGAACCCCAACCCTAACCCTAACCCTAACCCGAATCCGAACCCGAACCCTAACCCGAACCCTAAACCGAAACCTAACCCTAACCAAACCTGAACACTAACCCCTAAACCTAACCCGAACCCTAACCCTAGCCGAACACTAACCCTAACCCTAACCCGAACCCTAAGCCTAACCCGAACCTTAACCCTAACCCTAACCCTAACCCGAACACTAACCCTAAACCGAAACCTAACCCTAACCCTAAACCTAACCCGAACCCTAACCCTAACCCTAACCTAACCCTAATCCGAACCCTAACCCTAAACCTAACCCTAACCCGAACGCTAACCCTAACCCGAACCCTAACCCTACCCGAAACCTAACCCTAACCCTAACCCGAACCCGAACCCGAACCCTAACCCTAACCCGAACCCTAACCCGAACCCTAACCCGAACCCCAACCCTAACC
>JAVLSZ010000126.1:400000-407500 GCA_032313775.1 Urocyon cinereoargenteus
ACCCTAAACCGAACCCTAACCCTAACCCTAACCCGAAACCTAAACCGAAACCTAACCCTAACCAAACCTGAACACTAACCCCTAACCCTAACCCGAACACTAACCCTAAACCGAAACCTAACCCTAACCCTAACCCTAACCCTAACCCTAACCCGAACCCTAACCCTAACCCTAACCTAACCCTAATCCGAACCCTAACCCTAAACCTAACCCTAACCCTAACCCTAACCCTAACACTAACCCTAACCCTAACCCGACCCCTAACCCGAACCCTAACACGAAACCTAAACCTAACCCTAACCCTAACCCTAAACCGAACCCTAACCCTAACCCTAACCCGAACCCTAACCCTAACCCGAACCCTAAACCTAACCCTAACCCGAACCCTAACCCTAACCCGAACCAGAGCCCTAACCCTAACCCGAAACCTAACCCGAACCCTAACCCTAACCCTAACCCTAAACCTAACCCTAACCCTAACCCAAACCCGAACCCTAACCCGAACCCTACCCCTAACCCTAATCCGAACCCTAACCCGAACGCTAACCCTAACCCGAACCCTAACCTTACCCGAAACCTAACCCTAACCCTAACCCGAACCCGAACCCGAACCCTAACCCTAACCCGAACCCTAACCCGAACCCTAACCAGAACCCCAACCCTAACCCTAACCCTAACCCGAATCCGAATCCGAACCCTAACCCGAACCCTAACCCTAACCCTAACCCGACCCTAACCATAACCCTAACCCTAACCCGAACCCTAACCCTAACCCTAACACGAACCCTAACCCGAACACTAACACGAACCCTAACCCGAACCCTAACCCGAACCCCAACCCTATCCCTAACCCGAAACCGACCCTAACCCTAACCCTAAACCGAACCCGAACCCTAACCCGAACCCTAACCCTAACCCTAAACCGACCCATAACCCGAACCCTAACACGAACACTAAACCTAACCCTAACCCTAACCCTAACCCGAACCCTAACCCTAACCCTAACCCGAATTCTAACCCTAACCCGAACCTTAACCCTAACCCTAACCCGAACCCTAACCCTAACCCGAAACTGAACCCTAACCCAAAACCTAACCCGAACCCAACCCTAACCCGAACCCAACCCTAAGCCGAAACCTAACCCTAACCCTAAACTAACCCGAAACCTAAACCTAAACCGAACCCTAACCACAAACCTAACCCGAACCCAAACCCGAACCCTAACCCTAACCCTAACCCGAACTCTAACCCTAAACCGAACCCTAACCCTAACCCTAACCCGAACCCTAAACCTAACCCTAACTCGAAACCTAACCGTAACCCGAACCCTAACCCTAACCCTAATCCTAACCCGAACCCTAACCCTAAACCTAACCCGAACCCTAACCCGAACCCTAACCCTAACCTTAACCTGAACACTAACCCCTAACCCTAACCCGAATCCGAACCCTAACCCTAACCCTACCGCTAACCCTAAACCTAACCCTAACCCGAACCCTAACCCTAACCCGAACCCTAACGCGAACCCTAACCCGAACCCTAACCCTAACCCTAACCTAACCCTAATCCAAACCCTAACCCTAACCCTAAACCTAACCCTAACCCTAACCCCAAACCTAACTCTAACACTAAACCTAACCCGAACCCTAACCCTAACCCTAACCCTAACCCTAACCCTAACCCTAACCCAAACCCGAACACTAACCCTAACCCCTAACCCGAACCCTAACCCTAACCCGAACCCTAACCCTAACCCAAACCCTAACCCTAACCCGAACCCTAACCTAACCCTAATCCGAAACCTAACCCTAACCCTAACCCTAACACTAACCCCTAACCCTAACCCTAACCCTAACCCCAACACTACCCCTAACACTAACCCTAACACTAACCCGATCCCTAAACCTAACCCTAACCCTAACCCTAACCCTAACCCTAATCCGAACCCTACCCCTAACCCTAATCCGAACCCTAACCCTAACCCTAAACCTAACCCTAACCCGAACCCGAACACTAAAACTAACCCTAACCAGAACCCGAACCCTAACACAAACCCGAACCCTAACCCTAACCCGAACCCTAACACTACCCGAAACCTAACCCTAACCCGGACCCGAACCCGAACCCGAACCCTAACCCTAACCCTAACCCGAACCCTAACCCTAACCCGAACCCTAACCCGAACTCGAACAATAACCCGAACCCGAACCCTAACCCTAACCCTACCTCTAACCCAAACCCTAAACCGAACCCTAACTCGAACCCTAAACCTACCCCGAACACGAACCCGAATCCTAACCCTAACCCTAACACGAACCCGAACCCTAACCCTAACCCAAACCCTAACCCTAACCCTAACCCCGAACCCGGACCCTAACCCTAAACCTAACCCTAACCCGAAACCTAACCCGAACCCTAACCCGGACCCCAACCCTAACCCTAACCCGAACCCGAACCCGAACCCTAACCCGAACCCTAACCCTAACCCGACCCTAAACCTAACCCTAACCCTAACCCGAACCCTAACACAAACCCTAACCCGACCCCTAACCCGAACCCTATCCCGAACCCTAACCCGAATCCGAACCCTAACCCTAACCGTAACCCGAACCCACACCCTAACTCGAACCCGAACCCTAACCCTAAACCGAAACCTAAACCGAACACAACCCTAACCCGAACCCTAACCCTAACCCGATCCCTAACCCTAACACTAACCCTAACCCGATACCTAAACCTAACCCGAACATTAACCCTAAACCTAACCCGAACCCTAACCCGAACACTAACCCTAACCCTAACCCGAACCCTAACCCTAACCCGAAAACTAACCCTAAACCTAACCCGAACACTAACCCTAACCCTAACCCGAACCCTAACCGTAACCCGAACCCTAACCCTAACCCTAACCTTAACATTAAACCGAACCCTAACCCTAACCATAACCCGAACCCTAACCCGAACACTAACCCTAACCCTAACCTGAACACTAACCCCTAAACCTAACCCGAACCTTAAACCTAACCCGAACCCTAACCCTAACCCTAACCCTAACCCGAACCCAAAACCTAACCCTAACTCTAACCCTAATCTTAACCCTAACCCGAACGCTAACCCTAACCCGAACCCTAACCCGAACCCTAAACCGAACTCTATCCCTAACCCTAAACCTAACCCGAACCCTAACCCTAACCCGAACCCTAACCCTAACCCTAACCTAACCCTAACCCGAACCCTAACCCGAAACCTAACCCGAACCCTAACCCTAACCCTAACTCGAACCCTAACCCGAATCCTAACCCTAACCCTAACCGGAACCCTAACCCTAACCCTAACCCGAACCTTAACCCGAACCCTAACCCTAACCCTAACCCTAACCCGAACACTAACCCTAAACCGAACCCTAACTCTAAACCTAACCCTAAACCTAACGCGAACCCTAACCCTAACCTTAACCTAACCCTTATCCGAACCCTAAGCCTAACCCTAACCCTAACCCTAACCCTAACCCTAACACTAACCCCTAACCCTAACCCGAAACCTAACTCAAACCCTTACCCGAAACAAAACCCTAACCCCTAACCCTAACCCGAACCCGAACCCTAAACCTAACCCTAACCCTAACCCTAACCCTAAACCGAACCCGAACCCTAACCCTAACCCGAAACCTAACCCTATCCCTAAGCCCAACCCGAACCCTAACCCGAAACCTAACCCTAAACCTAACCCGAACCCAAACCCTAACACGAACACTAACCCTAACCCGAACTCGAACCCTAACCCTAACCCGAACCCTAACCCTACCCGAAACCTAACCCTAACCCTAACCCGAACCCGAACCCGAACCCTAACCTTAACCCTAACCCGAACCCTAACCCTAACCCGAACCCTAACCCGAACCCGATCAATAACCCGAACCCGAACCCTAACCCTAAACCTAACTCTAACCCAAACCCTAAACCGAACCCTAACTCGAACCCTAAACCTAACCCGAAACCGAACCCGAACCCTACACCTAACCCTAACACGAACCCGAACCCTAAACCTAAACCTAACCCGAACCCTAACCCTAACCCCAACCCTAACCCTAACCCTAACTCCGAACCCGGAACCTAACCCTAAACCTAACCCTAACCCGAACCCTAACCCGAACCCTAACCCGAACCCCAACCCTAACCCTAACCCGAACTCGAACCCTAACCCTAACCCGAACCCTAACCCTAAACCGACCCTAACCATAACCCTAACCCTAACCCGAACCCTAACCCTAACCATAACCCGACCCCTAACCCGAACCCTAAGACGAACCCTAAACCTAACCCTAACCCTAACCCTAAACCGAACCCTAACCCTAAACCTAACCCGAACCCTAACCCTAACACGAACCCTAACCCTAACCCTAATCCGAACCCTAACCCTAACTCGAACCCGAACCCTAACCCTAACCCGAAACCTAAACCGAACCCAACCCTAACCCGAACCCTAACCCTAACCCGATCCCTAACCCTAACACTAACCCTAACGCGAAACCTAAACCTAACCCAAACCTTAACCCTAAACCTAACCCGAACCCTAACCAGAACCCTAACCATAACCCTAACCCGAACCCTAACCCTAACCCGAAACCTAACCCTAACCCTAATCCGAAACCTAACCCTAAACCTAACCCGACCCTAACCGTAAACCGAACCCTAACCCTAACCCTAAACCTAACCCTAAACCGAACCCTAACCCTAACCCTAACCCGAACCCTAAACCGAAACCTAACCCTAACCAAACCTGAACACTAACCCCTAAACCTAACCCGAACCCTAACCCTAGCCGAACACTAACCCTAACCCTAACCCGAACCCTAAGCCTAACCCGAACCTTAACCCTAACCCTAACCCTAACCCGAACACTAACCCTAAACCGAAACCTAACCCTAACCCTAACCCTAACCCTAACCCGAACCCTAACCCTAACCCTAACCTAACCCTAATCCGAACCCTAACCCTAAACCTAACCCTAACCCTAACCCTAACACTAACCCTAACCCTAAACCGACACCTAACCCGAACCCTAACACGAACCCTAACCCTAAACCTAACCCTAACCCTAACCCGAACCCTAACCCTAACCTAACCCTAATCCCAACCCTAACCCTAAACCTAACCCTAACCCTAACCCTAACACGAACCCTAACCCTAACCCTAATCCGAATCCTAACCCTAACCCTAACCCTAACCCTACCCGAACCCTAACCCTAACCCGAACCCTAACCCTAACCCTAACCCGAACACTAACCCTAAACCGAAAGCTAACCCTAACCCTAACCCTAACCCGAACCCTAACCCTAAACTTAACCTAACCCTAATCCGAACCCTAACCCTAAACCTAACCCTAAACCTAACCCTAACCCTAACCCTAACCCGACCCCTAACCCGAACCCTAACACGAAACCTAAATCTAACCCTAACCCTAACCCTAACCCGAACCCTAACCCTAACCCTAACCCGAACCCTAACACTAACCCGAACCCTAACCCTAACCCTAACCTGAACCCTAACCCTAACCCGAACCAGAGCCCTAACCCTAACCCGAAACCTAACCCGAACCTTAACCCTAACCCTAACCCTAAACCTAACCCTAACCCTAACCCAAACCCGAACCCTAACCCGAACCCTACCCCTAACCCTAATCCGAACCCTAACCCTAACCCTAAACCTAACCCTAACCCGAACCCGAACCCTAACCCTAACCCTAACCATAACCCGAACCCTAACCCTAACCCGAACGCTAACCCTAACCCGAACCCTAACACTACCCGAAACCTAACCCTAACCCTAACCCGAACCCGAAACCGAACACTAACCCTAACCCGAACCCTAACCCGAACCCTAACCGGAACCCCAACCCTAACCCTAACCCTAACCCGAATCCGAACCCGAACCCTAACCCGAACCCTAAACCGAAACCTAACCCTAACCAAACCTGAACACTAACCCCTAAACCTAACCCGAACCCTAACCCTAGCCGAACACTAACCCTAACCCTAACCCGAACCCTAAGCCTAACCCGAACCTTAACCCTAACCCTAACCCTAACCCGAACACTAACCCTAAACCGAAACCTAACCCTAACCCTAACCCTAACCCGAACCCTAACCCTAACCCTAACCTAACCCTAATCCGAACCCTAACCCTAAACCTAACCCTAACCCGAACGCTAACCCTAACCCGAACCCTAACCCTACCCGAAACCTAACCCTAACCCTAACCCGAACCCGAACCCGAACCCTAACCCTAACCCGAACCCTAACCCGAACCCTAACCCGAACCCCAACCCTAACCCTAACCCTAACCCGAATCCGAACCCGAACCCTAACCCGAACCCGAACCCTAACCCTAACCCGACCCTAACCATAACCCTAACCCTAACCCGAACCCTAACCCTAACCCTAACCCGAACACTAACACGAACCCTAACCCTAACCATACCCCTAACCCGATCCCTAACCCTAACCCTAGCCCGAACCCTAACCCTAACCCGAACCCTAACCCTAACCCTAACCCGACCCTAAACCTAACTCGAACCCGAACCCTAACCCTAACCCGAAACCTAAACCGAACCCAACCCTAACCCGAACCCTAACCCTAACCGGATCCCTAACCCTAAAGCTAACCCTAACGCGAAACCTAAACCTAACACAAACCTTAACCCTAAACCTAACACGAACCCTAACCAGAACCCTAACCCTAACCCGAACCCTAAACCTAACCCTAACCCGAACCCTAACCCTAACCCTAAACCGAACCCTAACCCTAACCCTAACCCTAACTCGAACCCTAACTCTAACCCGAACACTAAACCAAACCCTAACCCGAACCCTAACCCTAACCCTAACCCGAACCGTAACCCTATCCCTAACCCTAACCCGAAGCCTAACCCTAACCCTCACCCGATCCCTAAACCTAACCCTAACCCGAACCCTAACCCTCACCCTAACCCTAACTCGAACCCTAACTCTAACCCGAACCCTAAACCAAACCCTAACCCGAACCCTAACCCTAACCCTAACACGAACCGTAACCCTATCCCTAACCCTAACCCGAAACCTAACCCTAACCCTAACCCGAACCCTAACCCTAACCTTAACCCGAACCCTAACCCTAACCCTAACCCGAACCCTAACCCGAAACCTAACCCTAACCCTAACCCTAACCCTAACCCTAACCCTAACCCTAAACCTAACCCTAACCGGAATCCTAACCCTAACCCTAACCCGAACCCGAACCCTAACCCTTTACCCGAATCCTAACCCTAACCCGAACCCTAACCCGAAACCTAACCCTAACCCTTAACCCGAACCCGAACCCTAAACCTATCCCTAACCCTAACCCGAACCCTAACCCGAACCCTAACCCGAACCCCAACCCTATCCCTAAACCGAAACCGACCCTAATCCTAACCCTAAACCGAACCCGAACCCTAACCCGAACCCTAACCCTAACCCTAACC
>JAVLSZ010000126.1:415000-440000 GCA_032313775.1 Urocyon cinereoargenteus
ACCTAACCCTAAACCGAACCCTAACCCTAACCCTAACCCGAAACCTAAACCGAAACCTAACCCTAACCAAACCTGAACACTAACCCCTAACCCTAACCCGAACACTAACCCTAAACCGAAACCTAACCCTAACCCTAACCCTAACCCTAACACGAACCCTAACCCTAACCCTAACCTAACCCTAATCCGAACCCTAACCCTAAACCTAACCCTAACCCTAACCCTAACACTAACCCTAACCCTAACCCGACCCCTAACCCGAACCCTAACACGAAACCTAAACCTAACCCTAACCCTAACCCTAAACCGAACCCTAACCCTAACCCTAACCCGAACCCTAACCCTAACCCGAATCCTAACCCTAACCCTAACCCGAACCCTAACCCTAACCCGAACCAGAGCCCTAACCCTAACCCGAAACCTAACCCGAACCCTAACCCTAACCCTAACCCTAAACCTAACCCTAACCCTAACCCAAAACCGAACCCTAACCCGAACCCTACCCCTAACCCTAATCCGAACCCTAACCCGAACGCTAACCCTAACCCGAACCCTAACCTTACCCGAAACCTAACCCTAACCCTAACCCGAACCCGAACCCGAACCCTAAACCTAACCCGAACCCTAACCCGAACCCTAACCCGAACCCCAACACTAACCCTAACCCTAACCCGAATCCGAACCCGAACCCTAACCCGAACCCTAACCCTAACCCTAACCCGACCCTAACCATAACCCTAACCCTAACCCGAACCATAACCCTAACCCTAACACGAACCCTAACCCGAACACTAACACGAACCCTAACCCTAACCATAACCCTAACCCGAACCCTAACCCTAACCCTAACCCGAACCCTAACCCTAACCCGAACCCTAACCCTAACCCTAACCCGACCCTAACCCTAACTCGAACCCGAACCCTAACCCTAACCCGAAACCTAAACCGAACCCAACCCTAACCCGAACCCTAACCCTAACCCGATCCCTAACCCTAACACTAACCCTAACGCGAAACCTAAACCTAACCCAAACCTTAACCCTAAACCTAACACGAACCCTAACCAGAACACTAACCCTAACCCGAACCCTAAACCTAACCCTAACCCGAACCCTAACCCTAACCCTAACCCTAACTCGAACCCTAACTCTAACCCGAACACTAAACCAAACCCTAACCCGAACCCTAACCCTAACCCTAACCCGAACCGTAACCCTATCCCTAACCCTAACCCGAAACCTAACCCTAACCCTCACCCGATCCCTAACCCTAACCCTAACCCGAACCCTAACCCTCACCCTAACCCTAACTCGAACCCTAACTCTAACCCGAAACCTAAACCAAACCCTAACCCGAACCCTAACCCTAACCCTAACCCGATCCGTAACCCTATCCCTAACCCTAACCCGAAACCTAACCCTAACCCTAACCCGAACCCTAACCCTAACCCTAACCCGAACCCTAACCCTAACCCTAACCCGAACCCTAACCCGAAACCTAACCCAAACCCTAACCCTAACCCTAACCCGAACCCTAAACCTAACCCTAACCGGAACCCTAACCCTAACCCTAACCCGAACCCGAACCCTAACCCTTTACCCGAATCCTAACCCTAACCCGAACCCTAACCCGAAACCTAACCCTAACCCTTAACCCGAACCCGAACCCTAAACCTATCCCTAACCCTAACCCGAACCCTAACCCGAACCCTAACCCGAACCCCAACCCTATCCCTAACCCGAAACCGACCCTAACCCTAACCCTAAACCGAACCCGAACCCTAACCCGAACCCTAACCCTAAACCTAAACCGACCCATAACCCGAACCCTAACACGAACACTAAACCTAACCCTAACCCTAACCCTAACCCGAACCCTAACCCTAACCCTAACCCGAATTCTAACCCTAACCCGAACCCTAACCATAACCCTAACCCGAACCCTAACCCTAACCCGAAACTGAACCCTAACCCAAAACCTAACCCGAACCCAACCCTAACCCGAACCCTAACCCTAAGCCGAAACCTAACCCTAACCCTAAACTAACTCGAAACCTAAACCTAAACCGAACCCTAACCACAAACCTAACCCGAACCCAAACCCGAACCCTAACCCTAACCCTAACCCGAACTCTAACCCTAAACCGAACCCTAACCCTAACCCTAACCCGAACCCTAAACCTAACCCTAACTCGAAACCTAACCGTAACCCGAACCCTAACCCTAACCCTAATCCTAACCCGAACCCTAACCCTAAACCTAACCCGAACCCTAACCCGAACCCTAACCCTAACCTTAACCTGAACACTAACCCCTAACCCTAACCCGAATCCGAACCCTAACCCTAACCCTAACGCTAACCCTAAACCTAACCCTAACCCGAACCCTAACCCTAACCCGAACCCTAACGCGAACCCTAACCCGAACCCTAACCCTAACCCTAACCTAACCCTAATCCAAACCCTAAACCTAACCCTAAACCTAACCCTAACCCTAACCCCAAACCTAACTCTAACACTAAACCTAACCCGAACCCTAACCCTAACCCTAACCCTAACCCTAACCCAAACCCGAACCCTAACCCTAACCCCTAACCCGAACCCTAACCCTAACCCGAACCCTAACCCTAACCCAAACCCTAACCCTAACCCGAACCCTAACCTAACCCTAATCCGAAACCTAACCCTAACCCTAACCCTAACACTAACCCCTAACCCTAACCCTAACCCTAACCCCAACACTACCCCTAACACTAACCCTAACACTAACCCGATCCCTAAACCTAACCCTAACCCTAACCCTAACCCTAACCCTAATCCGAACCCTACCCCTAACCCTAATCCGAACCCTAACCCTAACCCTAAACCTAACGCTAACCCGAACCCGAACACTAAAACTAACCCTAACCAGAACCCGAACCCTAACACAAACCCGAACCCTAACCCTAACCCGAACCCTAACACTACCCGAAACCTAACCCTAACCCGGACCCGAACCCGAACCCGAACCCTAACCCTACCCCTAACCCGAACCCTAACCCTAACCCGAACCCTAACCCGAACTCGAACAATAACCCGAACCCGAACCCTAACCCTAACCCTACCTCTAACCCAAACCCTAAACCGAACCCTAACTCGAACCCTAAACCTACCCCGAACACGAACCCGAATCCTAACCCTAACCCTAACACGAACCCGAACCCTAACCCTAACCCAAACCCTAACCCTAACACTAACCCCGAACCCGGACCCTAACCCTAAACCTAACCCTAACCCGAAACCTAACCCGAACCCTAACCCGAACCCCAACCCTAACCCTAACCCGAACCCGAACCCGAACCCTAACCCGAACCCTAACCCTAACCCGACCCTAAACCTAACCCTAACCCTAACCCGAACCCTAACACAAACCCTAACCCGACCCCTAACCCGAACCCTATCCCGAACCCTAACCCTAATCCGAACCCTAACCCTAACCGTAACCCGAACCCACACCCTAATCGAACCCGAACCCTAACCCTAACCCGAAACCTAAACCGAACACAACCCTAACCCGAACCCTAACCCTAACCCGATCCCTAACCCTAACACTAACCCTAACCCGATACCTAAACCTAACCCGAACATTAACCCTAAACCTAACCCGAACCCTAACCCGAACCCTAACCCTAACCCTAACCCGAACCCTAACCCTAACCCGAAAACTAACCCTAAACCTAACCCGAACACTAACCCTAACCCTAACCCGAACCCTAACCGTAACCCGAACCCTAACCCTAACCCTAACCTTAACCCTAAACCGAACCCTAACCCTAACCATAACCCGAACCCTAACCCGAACACTAACCCTAAACCTAACCTGAACACTAACACCTAAACCTAACCCTAACCCTAACCCTAACCCGAACCCGAACCCTAACCATAAACCTAACCCTAACCCGAACCCGAACACTAAAACTAACCCTAACCAGAACCCGAACCCTAACACAAACCCGAACCCTAACCCTAACCCGAACCCTAACACTACCCGAAACCTAACCCTAACCCGGACCCGAACCCGAACCCGAACCCTAACCCTAACCCGAACCCTAACCGTAACACGAACCCTAACCCTAACCCTAACCTTAACCCTAAACCGAACCCTAACCCTAACCATAACCCGAACCCTAACCCGAACACTAACCCTAACCCTAACCTGAACACTAACCCCTAAACCTAACCCGAACCTTAAACCTAACCCGAACCCTAATCCTAACCCTAACCCGAACCCTAACCCGAACCCTAACCCTAACCCTAACCCTAACCCGAACCCAAAACCTAACCCTAACTCTAACCCTAATCCTAACCCTAACCCGAACGCTAACCCTAACACGAACCCTAACCCGAACCCTAAACCGAACTCTAACCCTAACCCTAAACCTAACCCGAACCCTAACCCTAACCCGAACCCTAACCCTAACCCTAACCTAACCCTAACCCGAACCCTAACCCGAAACCTAACCCGAACCCTAACCCTAACCCTAACTCGAACCCTAACCCGAATCCTAACCCTAACCCTAACCGGAACCCTAACCCTAACCCTAACCCGAACCCTAACCCGAACCCTAACCCTAACCCTAACCCTCGCCCGAACCCCAAACCTAACCCTAAACCGAACCCTAACCCTAACCCTAACCCGAACACGAACCCTAACCCGAACCCTAACCCTAACCCTAATCCGAATCCTAAACCTAACCCTAACCCTAACCCTAACCCGAACCCTAACCCTAACACGAACCCGAACCTTAACCCTAACACTTAACCTAACCCTAACCCTAACCCGAACCTTAACCCGAACCCTAACCCTAACCCTAACCCTACCCCGAACACTAACCCTAAACCGAACCCTAACTCTAAACCTAACCCTAAACCTAACCCGAACCCTAACCCTAACCTTAACCTAACCCTTATCCGAACCCTAACCCTAACCCTAACCCTAACCCTAACCCTAACACTAACCCCTAACCCTAACCCGAAACCTAACTCAAACCCTTACCCGAAACAAAACCCTAACCCCTAACCCTAACCCGAACCCGAACCCTAAACCTAACCCTAACCCTAACCCTAACCCTAACCCTAAACCGAACCCGAACCCTAACCGTAACCCGAACCCTAACCCTATCCCTAACCCCAACCCGAACCCTAACCCGAAACCTAACACTAAACCTAACCCGAACCCAAACCCTAACACGAACACTAACCCTAACCCGAACTTGAACCCTAACCCTAACCCTAAACCTAACCCGCACCCTAACCCTAACCCGAACCCGATCCCTAACCCTAAACCTAACCCTAAACCTAACCCTAACCCGAACCCTAACCCTAACCTGAACCCGAAACCTTACCCTGACCCTAACCATAACCCTAACCCTAACCCCAAAACTAACCCTAACACTAACCCTAACCCTAACCCGAAACCTAACCCTAACCCTTACCCTAAACCTAACCAGAACCCGAACCCTAACACTAACCCCTAACCCGAACACTAACCCTAACCCGAACCCTAACCCTAACCCGAACCCTAACCCTAACCCGAACCCTAACCTAACCCTAATCCGAACCCTAAACCTAACCCTAACCCTAACCCTAACACTAACCCCTAACCCTAACCCGAACCCTAACCCGAACCCTAACACTAACCCTAACCCGAACCCTAACACTAACCATAACCCGAACCCTAACCCGAACCCTAACACTAACCCTATCCCGAATCCTAACTCAAACCCTAAACCTAACCCTAACCTGAACACTAACCCCTAACCCTAACCCGAACCCGAACCCTAACCCTAACCCTAACCCTAGCCCGAACCCTAACTCTAATGCGAACCCTAAACCGAACCCTAACCCGAACCCTAAAACTAACCCTAACCCGAACCGTAACCCTAACACTAACCCTAACCCGAACCCTAACCCTAACCCTAACCCTAAACCGAACCCTAACCCTAACCCTAACCCGACCCCTAACACGAACCCTAACACGAACCCTAAACCTAACCCTAACCCTAACCCAACCCGAACACTAACCCTAACCCTAACCCGAACGCTAAACCTAACCCGAACCCTAACCCTAACCCTAACCCGACCCCTAACCCGAACCCTAACACAAACCCTAAACCTAATCCTAACCCTAAACCTAACCCGAACCCTAACCCTAACCCGAACCCTAACCCTAACCCTAAACCGAACCCTAACTCTAACCCGAACCCTAAACCGAACCCTAACCCGAACCCTAACACTAACCCTAACCCGAACCATAACCCTAACCCTAACCCTAACCCGAACACTAACCCTAACCCTAACCCTAACCCGAACCCTAACCCTAACCCTAACCCGACCCCTAACCCGAACCCTAACACGAAGCCTAAACCTAACCCTAACCCTAACCCTAACCCTAACCCAAAGCCTAACCCTAACCCTAACCCGAACCCTAACCCTAACCCGAACCCTACTCCTAACCCTAAACCGAACCCTAACCCTAACCCTAACCCGAACCCTAACCCTAACCTGAAATCTAACCCGAACCCTAATCCTAATCCTAACCCTAAACCTAACCCTAAACCTAACCCTAACCCTAACCCAAACCCGAACCCTAACCCGAACCCTACCCCTAAACCTAATCCGAACCCTAACCCTAACCCTAAACCTAACCCAAACCCGAACCCGAACCCTAACCCTAACCCTAACCGGAACCCGAACCCTAAACCTAAACCGAACCCTAACCCTAACCCGAACCCTAACCCTACCCGAAACCTAACCCTAACCCTAACCCGAACCCGAAGCCGAACCCTAACCCTAACCCTAACCCGAACCCTAACCCTAAACCTAACCTGAACACTAACCCCTAACACTAACCCGAACCCGAACCCTAACCCGAACCCTAACCCGAACCCTAACCCTAACCCTAACCTAACACTACTCCGAACCCTAACCCTAACCCTAACCCTAACCCTAAACCTAACCCCAACCCTAACCCTAACACTAACCCTAACCCTAACCCGAACGCTAACCCGAACCCGAACCCTAACCCTAACCCGAACCCTAAACCTTACCCTAACCCTAACCCTAACCCGAACCCTAACCCTAACCCTAAACCTAACCCTAACCCTAATCCGAACCCTAACCCTAACTCGAACCCGAACCGTAACCCTAACCCGAAACCTAAACCGAACCCAATCCTAACCCGAACCCTAACCCTAACCCGATCCCTAACCCTAACACTAACCCTAACGCGAAACCTAAACCTAACCCAAACCTTAACCCTAAACCTAACCCGAATCCTAACCAGAACCCTAACCATAACCCTAACCCGAACCCTAACCCTAACCCGAAACCTAACCCTAACCCTAACCCGAAACCTAACCCTAACCCTAACCCAAACCCTAACCGTAAACCGAACCCTGACCCTAACCCTAAACCTAACCCTAAACCGAACCCTAACCCTAACCCTAACCAGAACCCTAAACCGAAACCTAACCCTAACCAAACCTGAACACTAACCCCTAAACCTAACCCGAAACCTAACCCTAGCCGAACCCTAACCCTAACCCTAACCCGCACCCTAAGCCTAACCCGAACCTTAACCCTAACCCGAACCCTAACCCGAACCCTAAACCGAACCCTAACCCTAACCCTAACCCGAAACCTAACCCTAACCCTAACCCCGAACCCGAACTCTAACCCTAACCCTAACCATAACCCGAACCCTAAACCGAACCCTAACCCTAACCCGAACCCGAACCCTAACCCTAACCGAACCCGAACCCTAACCCTAACCCTAACCCGAACCCTAAACCTAACCCGAACCCTAACCCTAACCCTAAACCTAACCCGATCCCAAACCCTAACACTAAACCGCCCCTAACCCGAACACTAACACGAACCCTAACCCTAACCCTAACCCTAAACCTAACCCGAAACTTAACCCTAACCCTAACCCGAAACCTAACCCTAACCCTAACCCTAACCCTAATCCTAAACCTAAACCGAACCCTACCCTAACCCTCACCCTAACCCGAAACCTAACCCTAACCCTAAACCTAACCCGAACCCTAACCCGAACCCTAACCCTAACCCTAACCCGAACCCTAACCCTAACCCTAACCCTAACCCTAACCCGAACCCTAACACTACCATAACCCTAACCCTAACCCTAACCCGAACCCTAACCCTAACCCTAACCCGAACCGTAACCCTAAACCTAAACCTAACCCGAACCCTAAACCTAACCCTAACCCTAAACCTAACCCTAACCCTGACCCTAACCCTAACCCTAACCCTAACTCTAACCCGAAACTGAACCCTAACCCTAACCCTAACCGTAACCCGAACCCGAACCCTAACCCTAACCCGAACCCTAACCCTAACCTTACCCGGCCCTAACCCTAACCCTACCCCGAATCCGAACCCTAACCCCTTACCCAAATCCTAACCCTACCCCGAACCCTAACCCGAACCCTAACCCTAACCCGAACCCGAACCCTAACCCTAAGCCTAACCCGAACCCTAACCCGAAACCTAACCCGAACCCTAACCCTAACACTAACTCGAACCCTAACCCGAACCCTAACCCTAACCCTAACGCGAACCCTAACCCTAACCCTAACCCGAACCCTAACCCGAACCCTAACACTAACCCTAACCCTCACCCGAATCCTAACCCTAACCCTAACCGGAACCCTAACCCTAACCCTAACCCGAACCCTAACCCGAACCTTAACCCGAACCCTAATCCTAACCCGAACCCTAACCCTAACCCTAACCCGAACACTAACCCTAACCCGAACCCTAACCCTAACCCTAACCCTAACCCTAACCCTAACCCTAACACTAACCCCTAACCCTAACCCGAAACCTAACCCTAACTCTTACCCGAACCCGAAACCTAACCCCTAGCCCTAACCCGAACCCGAACCCTAAACCTAAACCTAACCCTAACCCTAACCCTAAACCGAACCCGAACCCTAACCAGAACCCTAACCCTAACCCTCACTGGAACCCTAACCCTAACCCTAACCCGAACCCGATCCCTAAACCTAACCCTAACCCTAAACCTAACCCTAACCCGAACCCTAACCCTAACCCGAACCCGAAACCTAACCATAACCCTAACCCTAACCCTAACCCTAACCCCAAACCTAACCCTAAAACTAACCCTAACCCTAACCCGAACCCGAACACTAACCCTAACGCGAACCCTAACCCTAACCCGAACCCTAACCCTAACCCGAACGCTAACCTAACCCTAATGAACCCTAACCCTAACCCTAACCCTAACCCTAACATTAACACCTAACCCTTAAACGAACCCTAACTCGAACCCTAACCTGAACCCTAAACCTAATCCTAACCCGAACCCTAACCCTAACCATAACCCGAACTCTAACCCGAACACGAACCCTAACCCTAACCTGAACACTAACCCCTAACCCTAACCCGAACTCGAACCCTAACCCGAACCCTAACACTAACCCTAACCCGAACCCGAACCCTAACCCTAACCCTAACCCGAACCCTAACCCTAAACCTAACCCGAACCCTAACCCTAACCCTAACCCTAACACTAACCCGAACCCTAAATCTAACCCGAACCCTAAACCGAACCCTAACCCGAACCCTAACCCTAAACCTAACCCTAAACCGAACCGTAACCCTAACCCGAACCCTAATCCTAACTCTAACACTAACCCTAACCCGATCCGTAACCCGAACCCTAACACGAACTCTAACCCTAACCCTAACCCGAACCCTAACCTTAACCCTAACCCGAAACCTAACCCGAACCCTAACCAGAACCCTAACCCTAACCCGAACCCGAACCCTAACCCGAACCCTAACCTTAACCCTTTACCCGAACCCTAACCCTAACCCGACTCTAAACCTAACCCTAACCGGAACCCGAACCCTAACCCTTTACCCGAACCCTAACCCTAAACCGAACCCTAACCCGAACCCTAACCCTAACCCTAACCCTAACACGAACCCTAACCCTAACCCTTACCCGAACCCCAACCCTAACCCTAACCCGAACCCGACCCTAACCCTAACCCTAACCCGATCCGTAACCCTATCCCTAACCCTAACCCGAAACCTAACCCTAACCCTAACCCGAACCCTAACCCTAACCCTAACCCGAACCCTAACCCTAACCCTAACCCGAACCCTAACCCGAAACCTAACCCAAACCCTAACCCTAACCCTAACCCGAACCCTAAACCTAACCCTAACCGGAACCCTAACCCTAACCCTAACCCGAACCCGAACCCTAACCCTTTACCCGAATCCTAACCCTAACCCGAACCCTAACCCGAAACCTAACCCTAACCCTTAACCCGAACCCGAACCCTAAACCTATCCCTAACCCTAACCCGAACCCTAACCCGAACCCTAACCCGAACCCCAACCCTATCCCTAACCCGAAACCGACCCTAACCCTAACCCTAAACCGAACCCGAACCCTAACCCGAACCCTAACCCTAAACCTAAACCGACCCATAACCCGAACCCTAACACGAACACTAAACCTAACCCTAACCCTAACCCTAACCCGAACCCTAACCCTAACCCTAACCCGAATTCTAACCCTAACCCGAACCCTAACCCTAACCCTAACCCGAACCCTAATCCTAACCCGAAACTGAACCCTAACCCAAAACCTAACCCGAACCCAACCCTAACCCGAACCCTAACCCTAAGCCGAAACCTAACCCTAACCCTAAACTAACCCGAAACCTAAACCTAAACCGAACCCTAACCACAAACCTAACCCGAACCCAAACCCGAACCCTAACCCTAACCCTAACCCGAACTCTAACCCTAAACCTAACCCTAACCCTAACCCGAACCCTAAACCTAACCCTAACTCGAAATCTAACCGTAACCCGAACCCTAACCCTAACCCTAATCCTAACCCGAACCCTAACCCTAAACCTAACCCGAACCCTAACCCGAACCCTAACCCTAACCTTAACCTGAACACTAACCCCTAACCCTAACCCGAATCCGAACCCTAACCCTAACCCTACCGCTAACCCTAAACCTAACCCTAACCCGAACCCTAACCCTAACCCGAACCCTAACGCGAACCCTAACCCGAACCCTAACCCTAACCCTAACCTAACCCTAATCCAAACCCTAAACCTAACCCTAAACCTAACCCTAACCCTAACCCCAAACCTAACTCTAACACTAAACCTAACCCGAACCCTAACCCTAACCCTAACCCTAACCCTAACCCTAACCCAAACCCGAACCCTAACCCTAACCCCTAACCCGAACCCTAACCCTAACCCGAACCCTAACCCTAACCCAAACCCTAACCCTAACCCGAACCCTAACCTAACCCTAATCCGAAACCTAACCCTAACCCTAACCCTAACACTAACCCCTAACCCTAACCCTAACCCTAACCCCAACACTACCCCTAACACTAACCCTAACACTAACCCGATCCCTAAACCTAACCCTAACCCTAACCCTAACCCTAACCCTAATCCGAACCCTACCCCTAACCCTAATCCGAACCCTAACCCTAACCCTAAACCTAACCCTAACCCGAACCCGAACACTAAAACTAACCCTAACCAGAACCCGAACCCTAACACAAACCCGAACCCTAACCCTAACCCGAACCCTAACACTACCCGAAACCTAACCCTAACCCGGACCCGAACCCGAACCCGAACCCTAACCCTACCCCTAACCCGAACCCTAACCCTAACCCGAACCCTAACCCGAACTCGAACAATAACCCGAACCCGAACCCTAACCCTAACCCTACCTCTAACCCAAACCCTAAACTGAACCCTAACTCGAACCCTAAACCTACCCCGAACACGAACCCGAATCCTAACCCTAACCCTAACACGAACCCGAACCCTAACCCTAACCCAAACCCTAACCCTAACCCTAACCCCGAACCCGGACCCTAACCCTAAACCTAACCCTAACCCGAAACCTAACCCGAACCCTAACCCGAACCCCAACCCTAACCCTAACCCGAACCCGAACCCGAACCCTAACCCGAACCCTAACCCTAACCCGACCCTAAACCTAACCCTAACCCTAACCCGAACCCTAACACAAACCCTAACCCGACCCCTAACCCGAACCCTATCCCGAACCCTAACCCTAATCCGAACCCTAACCCTAACCGTAACCCGAACCCACACCCTAACTCGAACCCGAACCCTAACCCTAACCCGAAACCTAAACCGAACACAACCCTAACCCGAACCCTAACCCTAACCCGATCCCTAACCCTAACACTAACCCTAACCCGATACCTAAACCTAACCCGAACATTAACCCTAAACCTAACCCGAACCCTAACCCGAACCCTAACCCTAACCCTAACCCGAACCCTAACCCTAACCCGAAAACTAACCCTAAACCTAACCCGAACACTAACCCTAACCCTAACCCGAACCCTAACCATAACACGAACCCTAACCCTAACCCTAACCTTAACCCTAAACCGAACCCTAACCCTAACCATAACCCGAACCCTAACCCGAACACTAACCCTAACCCTAACCTGAACACTAACACCTAAACCTAACCCTAACCCTAACCCTAACCCGAACCCGAACCCTAACCCTAAACCTAACCCTAACCCGAATCCGAACACTAAAACTAACCCTAACCAGAACACGAACCCTAACACAAACCCGAACCCTAACCCTAACCCGAACCCTAACACTACCCGAAACCTAACCCTAACCCGGACCCGAACCCGAACCCGAACCCTAACCCTAACCCGAACCCTAACCGTAACCCGAACCCTAACCCTAACCCTAACCTTAACCCTAAACCGAACCCTAACCCTAACCATAACCCGAACCCTAACCCGAACACTAACCCTAACCCTAACCTGAACACTAACCCCTAAACCTAACCCGAACCTTAAACCTAACCCGAACCCTAATCCTAACCCTAACCCGAACCCTAACCCGAACACTAACCCTAACCCTAACCCTAACCCGAACCCAAAACCTAACCCTAACTCTAACCCTAATCCTAACCCTAACCCGAACGCTAACCCTAACACGAACCCTAACCCGAACCCTAAACCGAACTCTAAACCTAACCCTAAACCTAACCCGAACCCTAACCCTAACCCGAACCCTAACCCTAACCCTAACCTAACCCTAACCCGAACCCTAACCCGAAACCTAACCCGAACCCTAACCCTAACCCTAACTCGAACCCTAACCCGAATCCTAACCCTAACCCTAACCGGAACCCTAACCCTAACCCTAACCCGAACCCTAACCCGAACCCTAAACCTAACCCTAACCCTCGCCCGAACCCCAAACCTAACCCTAAACCGAACCCTAACCCTAACCCTAACCCGAACACGAACCCTAACCCGAACCCTAACCCTAACCCTAATCCGAATCCTAAACCTAACCCTAACCCTAACCCTAACCTGAACCCTAACCCTAACACGAACCCGAACCTTAACCCTAACACTTAACCTAACCCTAACCCTAACCCGAACCTTAACCCGAACCCTAACCCTAACCCTAACCCTAACCCGAACACTAACCCTAAACCGAACCCTAACTCTAAACCTAACCCTAAACCTAACCCGAACCCTAACCCTAACCTTAACCTAACCCTTATCCGAACCCTAACCCTAACCCTAACCCTAACCCTAACCCTAACACTAAGCCCTAACCCTATCCCGAAACCTAACTCAAACCCTTACCCGAAACAAAACCCTAACCCCTAACCCTAACCCGAACCCGAACCCTAAACCTAACCCTAACCCTAACCCTAACCCTAACCCTAAACCGAACCCGAACCCTAACCCTAACCCGAACCCTAACCCTATCCCTAACCCCAACCCGAAACCTAACCCGAAACCTAACCCTAAACCTAACCCGAACCCAAACCCTAACACGAACACTAACCCTAACCCGAACTTGAACCCTAACCCTAACCCTAAACCTAACCCGCACCCTAACCCTAACCCGAACCCGATCCCTAACCCTAAACCTAACCCTAAACCTAACCCTAACCCGAACCCTAACCCTAACCTGAACCCGAAACCTTACCCTGACCCTAACCATAACCCTAACCCTAACCCCAAAACTAACCCTAACACTAACCCTAACCCTAACCCGAAACCTAACCCTAACCCTTACCCTAAACCTAACCAGAACCCGAACCCTAACACTAACCCCTAACCCGAACACTAACCCTAACCCGAACCCTAACCCTAACCCGAACCCTAACCCTAACCCGAACCCTAACCTAACCCTAATCCGAACCCTAAACCTAACCCTAACCCTAACCCTAACACTAACCCCTAACCCTAACCCGAACCCTAACCCGAACCCTAACCCTAACCCTAACCCGAACCCTAACACTAACCATAACCCGAACCCTAACCCGAACCCTAACACTAACCCTAACCCGAATCCTAACTCAAACCCTAAACCTAACCCTAACCTGAACACTAACCCCTAACCCTAACCCGAACCCGAACCCTAACCCTAACCCTAACCCTAGCCCGAACCCTAACTCTAATGCGAACCCTAAACCGAACCCTAACCCGAACCCTAAAACTAACCCTAACCCGAACCGTAACCCTAACACTAACCCTAACCCGAACCCTAACCCTAACCCTAACCCTAAACCGAACCCTAACCCTAACCCTAACCCGACCCCTAACACGAACCCTAACACGAACCCTAAACCTAACCCTAACCCTAACCCAAACCCGAACACTAACCCTAACCCTAACCCGAATGCTAAACCTAACCCGAACCCTAACCCTAACCCTAACCCGACCCCTAACCCGAACCCTAACACAAACCCTAAACCTAATCCTAACCCTAATCCTAACCCGAACCCTAACCCTAACCCGAACCCTAACCCTAACCCTAAACCGAAACCTAACTCTAACCCGAACCCTAAACCGAACCCTAACCCGAACCCTAACACTAACCCTAACCCGAACCGTAACCCTAACCCTAACCCTAACCCGAACACTAACCCTAACCCTAACCCTAACCCGAACCCTAACCCTAACCCTAACCCGACCCCTAACCCGAACCCTAACACGAAGCCTAAACCTAACCCTAACCCTAACCCTAACCCTAACCCAAAGCCTAACCCTAACCCTAACCCGAACCCTAACCCTAACCCGAACCCTACTCCTAACCCTAAACCGAACCCTAACCCTAACCCTAACCCGAACCCTAACCCTAACCTGAAATCTAACCCGCACCCTAATCCTAATCCTAACCCTAAACCTAACCCTAAACCTAACCCTAACCCTAACCCAAACCCGAACCCTAACCCGAACCCTACCCCTAAACCTAATCCGAACCCTAACCCTAACCCTAAACCTAACCCAAACCCGAACCCGAACCCTAACCCTAACCCTAACCGGAACCCGAACCCTAAACCTAAACCGAACCCTAACCCTAACCCGAACCCTAACCCTACCCGAAACCTAACCCTAACCCTAACCCGAACCCGAAGCCGAACCCTAACCCTAACCCTAACCCGAACCCTAACCCTAAACCTAACCTGAACACTAACCCCTAACACTAACCCGAACCCGAACCCTAACCCGAACCCTAACCCGAACCCTAACCCTAACCCTAACCTAACACTACTCCGAACCCTAACCCTAACCCTAACCCTAACCCTAAACCTAACCCCAACCCTAACCCTAACACTAACCCTAACCCTAACCCGAACGCTAACCCGAACCCGAACCCTAACCCTAACCCGAACCCTAAACCTTACCCTAACCCTAACCCTAACCCGAACCCTAACCCTAACCCTAAACCTAACCCTAACCCTAATCCGAACCCTAACCCTAACTCGAACCCGAACCGTAACCCTAACCCGAAACCTAAACCGAACCCAATCCTAACCCGAACCCTAACCCTAACCCGATCCCTAACCCTAACACTAACCCTAACGCGAAACCTATACCTAACCCAAACCTTAACCCTAAACCTAACCCGAATCCTAACCAGAACCCTAACCATAACCCTAAACCGAACCCTAACCCTAACCCGAAACCTAACCCTAACCCTAACCCGAAACCTAACCCTAACCCTAACCCAAACCCTAACCGTAAACCGAACCCTGACCCTAACCCTAAACCTAACCCTAAACCGAACCCTAACCCTAACCCTAACCAGAACCCTAAACCGAAACCTAACCCTAACCAAACCTGAACACTAACCCCTAAACCTAACCCGAAACCTAACCCTAGCCGAACCCTAACCCTAACCCTAACCCGCACCCTAAGCCTAACCCGAACCTTAACCCTAACCCGAACCCTAACCCGAACCCTAAACCGAACCCTAACCCTAACCCTAACCCGAAACCTAACCCTAACCCTAACCCCGAACCCGAACTCTAACCCTAACCCTAACCATAACCCGAACCCTAAACCGAACCCTAACCCTAACCCGAACCCGAACCCTAACCCTAACCGAACCCGAACCCTAACCCTAACCCTAACCCGAACCCTAACCCTAACCCGAACCCTAACCCTAACCCTAAACCTAACCCGATCCCAAACCCTAACACTAAACCGCCCCTAACCCGAACACTAACACGAACCCTAACCCTAACCCTAACCCTAAACCTAACCCGAAACTTAACCCTAACCCTAACCCGAAACCTAACCCTAACCCTAACCCTAACCCTAATCCTAAACCTAAACCGAACCCTACCCTAACCCTCACCCTAACCCGAAACCTAACCCTAACCCTAAACCTAACCCGAACCCTAACCCGAACCCTAACCCTAACCCTAACCCGAACCCTAACCCTAACCCTAACCCTAACCCGAACCCTAACACTACCATAACCCTAACCCTAACCCTAACCCGAACCCTAACCCTAACCCTAACCCGAACCGTAACCCTAAACCTAAACCTAACCCGAACCCTAAACCTAACCCTAACCCTAAACCTAACCCTAACCCTGACCCTAACCCTAACCCTAACCCTAACTCTAACCCGAAACTGAACCCTAACCCTAACCCTAACCGTAACCCGAACCCGAACCCTAACCCTAACCCGAACCCTAACCCTAACCTAACCCGGCCCTAACCCTAACCCTACCCCGAACCCGAACCCTAACCCCTTACCCAAATCCTAACCCTACCCCGAACCCTAACCCGAACCCTAACCCTAACCCGAACCCGAACCCTAACCCTAAGCCTAACCCGAACCCTAACCCGAAACCTAACCCGAACCCTAACCCTAACACTAACTCGAACCCTAACCCGAACCCTAACCCTAACCCTAACGCGAACCCTAACCCTAACCCTAACCCGAACCCTAACACGAACCCTAACACTAACCCTAACCCTCACCCGAAACCTAACCCTAACCCTAAACCGAACCCTAACCCTAACCCTAACCTGAACACGAAACCTAACCCGAACCCTAACCCTAACCCTAATCCGAATCCTAACCCTAACCCTAACCCTAAACCTAACCCGAACCCTAACCCTAACCCGAACCCGAACCCTAACCCTAACCCTAACCCTAACCCTAACCCGAACCTTAACCCGAACCCTAATCCTAACCCGAACCCTAACCCTAACCCTAACCCGAACACTAACCCTAACCCGAACCCTAACCCTAACCCTAACCCTAACCCTAACCCTAACCCTAACACTAACCCCTAACCCTAACCCGAAACCTAACCCTAACTCTTACCCGAACCCGAAACCTAACCCCTAGCCCTAACCCGAACCCGAACCCTAAACCTAAACCTAACCCTAAACCTAACCCTAAACCGAACCCGAACCCTAACCAGAACCCTAACCCTAACCCTCACTGGAACCCTAACCCTAACCCTAACCCGAACCCGATCCCTAAACCTAACCCTAACCCTAAACCTAACCCTAACCCGAACCCAAACCCTAACCCGAACCCGAAACCTAACCATAACCCTAACCCTAACCCTAACCCTAACCCCAAACCTAACCTTAAAACTAACCCTAACCCTAACCCGAACCCGAACACTAACCCTAACGCGAACCCTAACCCTAACCCGAACCCTAACCCTGACCCGAACGCTAACCTAACCCTAATGAACCCTAACCCTAACCCTAACCCTAACCCTAACATTAACACCTAACCCTTAAACGAACCCTAACTCGAACCCTAACCTGAACCCTAAACCTAATCCTAACCCGAACCCTAACCCTAACCATAACCCGAACTCTAACCCGAACACGAACCCTAACCCTAACCTGAACACTAACCCCTAACCCTAACCCGAACTCGAACCCTAACCCGAACCCTAACACTAACCCTAACCCGAACCCGAACCCTAACCCTAACCCTAACCCGAACCCTAACCCTAAACCTAACCCGAACCCTAACCCTAACCCTAACCCTAACACTAACCCGAACCCTAAATCTAACCCGAACCCTAAACCGAACCCTAACCCGAACCCTAACCCTAAACCTAACCCTAAACCGAACCGTAACCCTAACCCGAACCCTAATCCTAACTCTAACACTAACCCTAACCCGATCCGTAACCCGAACCCTAACACGAACTCTAACCCTAACCCTAACCCGAACCCTAACCTTAACCCTAACCCGAAACCTAACCCGAACCCTAACCAGAACCCTAACCCTAACCCTAACCCGAACCCTAACCCGAACCCTAACCTTAACCCTTTACCCGAACCCTAACCCTAACCCGACTCTAAACCTAACCCTAAACGGAACCCGAACCCTAACCCTTTACCCGAACCCTAACCCTAAACCGAACCCTAACCCGAACCCTAACCCTAAACCTAACCCTGAACCCGAACCCTAACCCTAACCCTAACCCTAACCCGAACCCTAACCCTAACCCTTACCCGAACCCCAACCCTAACCCTAACCCGAACCCGACCCTAACCCTAACCCTAACCCGAACCCTAACCCTAACCTGAACCCTAACCCTAACCCTAACCCTAACCCGAACCCTAACCCTAACCTGACCCCGAACCCGAACCCTAACACGAACCCTAAACCTAACCCTAAACCTAACCCGAACCCCGAACCCGGAACCTAACCCTAAACCTAACCCTATCCCGAACCCTAACCCGAACCCTAAACCGAACCCCAACCCTAACCCGAACCCGAACCCGAACCCTAACCCTAACCCGAACCCTAAACCTAACCCGACCCTAACCATAACCCTAACCCTAACCCGAACCCTAAACCTAAACCTAACCCGACCCCTAACCCGAACCCTAACACGAACCCTAACCCTAACCCTAACCCTAAACCGAACCCGAACCCTAACCCTAAACCTAACTCGAACCCTAACCCAAACCCGAACCCTAAACCTAACGCTAACCCGAACCCTAACCCTACCTCGAACCCGAACCCTAACCCTAACCCGAAACCTAAACCGAACCCAACCCTACCCCGAACCCTAACCCTAACACGATCCCTAAACCTAACACTAACCCTAACGTGAAACCTAAACCTAACCCAAACCTTAACCCTAAACCTAACCCGAACCCTAACCAGAACCCTAACCCTAACCCTAACCCGAACCCTAAACCTAACCCGAAACCTAACCCTAACCCGAAACCTAAACCTAACCCTAAACCGAACCCTAACCGTAAACCGAACCCTAAACCTAACCCTAAACCTAACCCTAAACCGAACCCTAACCCTAACCCTCACCCGAACCCTAACCCGAAACCTAACCCGAACACTAACCCTAACCCTAACTCGAACCCTAACCCGAATTCTAACCCTAACCATAACCGGAACCCTAACCCTAAACCTAACCCTAACCCTAACCCTAACCCTAACCCGAACCCTAACCCTAACCCTAACCCTAACCCTCACCCGAACCCTAACCCTAACCCTAAACCGAACCCTAACCCTAACCCTAACCCGAACACGAACCCTAATCCGAATCCTAACCCTAACCCTAATCCGAATCCTAAACCTAACCCTAACCCTTACCCTAACCCGAACCCTAACCCTAACCCGAACCCGAACCCTAACCCTAACACTTAACCTAAACCTAACCCTAACCCGAACCTTAACCCGAACCCTAACCCTAACCCGAACCCTAATCCTAACCCTAACCCGAACACTAACCCTAAACCGAACCCTAACTCTAACCCTACCCCTAACCCTAACCCTAATCCGAACCCTAACCCTAACACTAACCTAACTCTAATCCGAACCCTAACCCTAACCCTAACACTAACCTTAACCCTAAACCGAACCCTAACCCTAACCCTTACCCTAACCCTAACCCGAACTCGAAACCTAACACTAACCCCTAACCCGAACACTAACCCTAACCCGAACCCTAACCCTAACCCGAACCCTAACCCTAACCCGAACCCTAACCTAACCCTAATCCGAACCCTAACCCTAACCCTAACCCTAACCCTAACACTAACCCCTAACCCTAACCCGAACCCTAACCCTAACCATAACCCATACCCTAACCCGAACCCTAACCCTAAACCTAACCCGAACCCTAACCCGAACCCTCACCTAACCCTAACCTGAACACTAACCCCTAACCCTAACCCGAACCCAAACCCTAACCCGAATCCTAACCCTAACCCGAACCCGAACCCTAACCAGAAACCTAACCCTAATCCGATCCCTAACCCTAACCCTAACCCTAAACCTAACCCTAACCCGAACCCTAAACGTAACCCTAACCCTAACCCTAAACCTAACCCGAACCCGAACCCTAACCCTAACTCGAACCCTAACTCTAACCCGAACACTAAACCGCACCTTATCCCGAACCCTAAACCTAACCCTAACACGAACCGTAACCCTAACCCTAACCCGAACCCGAACCCTAACCCTAACCCTAAACCGAACCCTAACTCTAATGCGAACCCTAAACCGAACCCTAACCCGAACCCTAAACCTAACCCTAACCCGAAACGTAACCCTAACCCTAACCCTAACCTGAACCCTAACCCTAACCCTAACCCTAACCCAAACCCTAACCCTAACCCTAACCCGACCCCTAACCCGAACCCTAACACGAACCCTAAACCTAAACCTAACCCTAACCCTAACCCGAACCCTAAACCTAACCCTAACCCGAACCCTAATCCTAACCCGAACCCTAACCCTAACCCTAACCCGACCCCTAACCCGAACCCTAACACGAACCCTAACCCTAAACCGAACACTAACCCTAACCCTAAACCGAACCCTAACTCTAACCCGAAACCTAAACCGAACCCTAACCCGAACCCTAACCCTAACCCTAACCCGAACCGTAACCCTAACCCTAACCCTAACCCGAACCCTAACCCTAACCCTAACCCTAACCCGAACCCTAACCCTAACCCTAACCCGACCCCTAACCCGAACCCTAACACGAAGCCTAAACCTAACCCTAACCCTAACCCTAACCCAAACCCTAACCCTAACCCTAACCCGAACCCTAACACTAACCCGAACCCTAACCCTAACCCTAACCCTAACCCGAACCCTAACCCGAACCCGAACCCTAACCCTAACCTGAAACCTAACCTGAACCCTAATCCTAACCCTAACCCTAAACCTAAACCTAACCCTAACCCAAACCCGAACCCTAACCCGAACCCTACCACTAACACTAATCCGAACCCTAACCCTAACCCTAAACCTGACCCTAACCCGAACCCGAACCCTAACCCTAACCCTAACCGGAACCCGAACCCTAAACCTAAACCGAACCCTAACCCTAACCATAACCCATACCCTAACCCGAACCCTAACCCTAAACCTAACCCGAACCCTAACCCGAACCCTAACCCTAACCCTAACCTGAACACTAACCCCTAACCCTACCCGAACCCGAACCCTAACCCGAATCCTAACCCTAACCCGAACCCGAACCCTAACCAGAAACCTAACCCTAATCCGATCCCTAACACTAACCCTAACCCTAAACATAACCCTAACCCGAACCCTAAACGTAACCCTAACCCTAACCCTAAACCTAACCCGAACCCGAACCCTAACCCTAACTCGAACCCTAACTCTAACCCGAACACTAAACCGCACCTTATCCCGAACCCTAAACCTAACCCTAACACGAACCGTAACCCTAACCCTAACCCGAACCCGAACCCTAACCCTAACCCTAAACCGAACCCTAACTCTAATGCGAACCCTAAACCGAACCCTAACCCGAACACTAAACCTAACCCTAACCCGAAACGTAACCCTAACCCTAACCCTAACCTGAACCCTAACCCTAACCCTAACCCTAACCCAAACCCTAACCCTAACCCTAACCCGACCCCTAACCCGAACCCTAACACGAACCCTAAACCTAAACCTAACCCTAACCCTAACCCGAACCCTAACCCTAACCCTAACCCGAACCCTAATCCTAACCCGAACCCTAACCCTAACCCTAACCCGACCCCAAACCCGAACCCTAACACGAACCCTAACCCTAAACCGAACACTAACCCTAACCCTAAACCGAACCCTAACTCTAACCCGAAACCTAAACCGAACCCTAACCCGAACCCTAACCCTAACCCTAACCCGAACCGTAACCCTAACCCTAACCCTAACCCGAACCCTAACCCTAACCCTAACCCTAACCCGAACCCTAACCCTAACCCTAACCCGACCCCTAACCCGAACCCTAACACGAAGCCTAAACCTAACCCTAACCCTAACCCTAACCCAAACCCTAACCCTAACCCTAACCCGAACCCTAACACTAACCCGAACCCTAACCCTAACCCTAACCCTAACCCGAACCCTAACCCTAACCCGAACCCGAACCCTAACCCTAACCTGAAACCTAACCCGAACCCTAATCCTAACCCTAACCCTAAACCTAAACCTAACTCTAACCCAAACCCGAACCCTAACCCGAACCCTACCACTAACACTAATCCGAACCCTAACCCTAACCCTAAACCTGACCCTAACCCGAACCCGAACCCTAACCCTAACCCTAACCGGAACCCGAACCCTAAACCTAAACCGAACCCTAACCCTAACCCGAACCCTAACCCTACCCGAAACCTAAACCTAACCCTAACCCGAACCCGAACCCGAACCCTAACCCTAACCCTAACCCGAACCCTAACCCTAACCCGAACCCTAACCCGAACCCGATCAATAACCCGAACCCGAACCCTAACCCTAACCCTAACTCTAACCCAAACCCTAATCCGAACCCTAACTCGAACCCTAAACATAACCCGAAACCGAACCCAAAACCTAAACCTAACCCTAACACGAACCGGAACCCTAACCCTAAACCTAACCCGAACCCTAACCCTAACCCGAACCCTAAACCTAACCCTAACCCCGAACCCGGACCCTAAACCTAAACCTAACCCTAACCCGAACCCTAACCTGAACCCTAACCCGAACCCTAACCCTAACCCTAACCCGAACCTGAAACCGAACCCTAACCCTAACCCGAACCGTAAACCTAACCCGACCCTAACCATAACCCTAACCCTAACCCGAACCCTAACCCTAACCCTAACCCGACCCCTAACCCGAACCATAACACGAACCCTAACCCTAACCCTAACCCTAACCATAAACCGAACCCTAACCCTAAACCTAACCCGAACCCTAACCCTAACCAGAACCCTAACCTAACCCTAATCCGAACCCTAACCCTAACTCGAACCCGAACCCTAACCCTAACCCGAAACCTAAACCGAACCCAACCCAAACCCGAACCCTAACCCTAACCGGATCCCTAACCCTAACACTAACCCTAACGCGAAACCTAAACCTAACACAAACCTTAACCCTAAACCTAACCCGAACCCTAACCAGAACCCTAACCATAACCCTAACCCGAAACCTAACCCTAACCCGAAACCTAACACTAACCCTAACCCGAAACCTAACCCTAACCCTAACCCGAACCCTAACCGTAAACCAAACCCTAACCCTAACCCTAAACCTAACCCTAACCCGAACCCTAACCCTAACCCTAACCCTAACCCTAACCCGAAGCCTAACTCTAACCCGAACCCTAAACCGAACCCTAACCCGAACCCTAACCCTAACCCTAACCCTAACCCGAACAGGAACCCTAACCCGAACCCTAATCCTAACACTAACCCTAACCCTAACCCGAACCGTAACCCGAACCCTAACCCGAACCCTAACCCTAACCCTAAACCGAACCCTAACCTTAACCCTAACCCGAACCCTAACCCGAACCCTAACCCGAACCCTAACCCTAACCCTAACCCGAACCCTAACCCGAACCCTAACCCTAACCCTTTACCCGAACTCTAACCCTAACCCGAACCCTAAACCTAACCCTAACCGGAACCCTAACCCTAACCCTAACCCGAACCCGAACCCTAACCCTTTACCCGAACCCTAACCCTAAACCTAACCCCGAACCCGAACCCTAACCATAACCCTAACCCTAACACGAACCCTAACCCTAACCCTTACCCGAACCCCAACCCTAACCCTAACCCGAACCCGACCCTAACCCTAACCCTAACCCGAACCCTAACCCTAACCTGAACCCTAACCCTAACCCTAACCCTAAACCGAACCCTAACCCTAACCTGACCCCGAACCCGAACCCTAACACGAACCCTAAACATAACCCTAACCCTAACCCTAACCCGAACCCTAACCCTAACACTAACCAGAACCCTAACCCTAACCCGAACCCTAAACCTAACCCTAACCCGAACCCTAACCCTAACCCGAACCCGAACCCTAACCCTAACCCGAAACCTAACCCGAACCGAACCCTAACCCGAACCCTAACCCTAACCCGAACCCGAACCCGAACCCTAACCCTTTACCCGAACCCTAACCCTACACCGAACCCTAACCCGAACCCTAACCCTAAACCTAACCCGAACCCTAACCCGAACCTTAACCCTAACCCTAACCTAACCCTAATCCGATACCTAACACTAACCCTAACCCTAACCGTAAACCGAACCCTAACCCCAACCCTAACCCTA
>JAVLSZ010000126.1:452500-475000 GCA_032313775.1 Urocyon cinereoargenteus
CCCTAAACCTAACCCTAACCCGAACTAGAACCCTAACCCTACCCGAACCCTAACCCTAACCCGAACCTTAACCCTACCCGAAACCTAACCCTAACCCGAACCCTAACCCGAACTCTAACCCTAACCCGAACCCTAACCCTAACCAGAACCCTAACCCTAACCCTAAACCGAACCCTAACCTTAACCCTAACCCGAAACCTAACCCTAATCCGAACCCTAAACCTAACCCGAACCCGAACCCAAACCCTAACCATAACCCGAACCCTAACCCTAAACCTAACCGTAACCCGAACCCTAAACAAAACCCGAACCCTAAACCGAACCCGAACCCTAAACATAACCCGAACCCGAACCCTAACCCTAACCTGAACCCTAACCCTAACCCTAACCCGAACCCTAAATCTAACCCTAACCCGAACCCTAACCCTAACCCGAACCCTAACCGTAACCCTAACCCGAATCCTAACCCTCACCCTAACCCGAACCCTAACCCGAACCCTAAACCTAACCCTAACCCTAACCCAAACCCTAACCCTAACCCTAACCCGAACCCTAACCCTAACCCGACCCCGAACCCTAACCCTAACCCTAACCCTAACCCGAAACCGACCCTAACCCTAACCCGAACCCTAACCCTAACCCTAACCCTAACCCGAACGCTAACCCTAACCCTAAACGTAACCCTAACCCTAATCCGAACCCTAACGCTAACCTGAACCCTAACCCTAACCATAACCCTAACCCTAACCCTAACCCCTAACCCTAACCTAACATTAACCCTAACCCTAAAACCTAACCCTACCTCTAACCCTAACCCTAACCCTAACCCGAAATCTAACCCTAACCCTAACCGGAAACCTAACCCTAACCCGAACCCTAACCCTAACCCTAACCCTAAACCTAACCCTAAACCCAACCCTAACCCTAACACTAATCCTAACCCTAACCCGAACCCTAACCCTAACCCTAACCCTAACCCTAACCCAAACCCGAACCCTAACCTTAACCCCTAACCCGAACCCTAACCTTAACCCGAACCCTAACACTAACCCAAACCCTAACCCTAACCCGAACCCTAACCTAACCCTAATCCGAAACCTAACCCTAAACCTAACCCTAACCCTACCTCTAACCCTAACCCTAACCCTAACCCTAAACCCAAACCTAACCCTAACACTAACCCTAACCCTAAACCGAACCCTAACCATAACCCTAACCGTAACCCGAACCCGAACCCGAACCTTAACCCTAACCATAACCCGAACCCTAAACCTAACCCGAAACCTAACCCGAACCCAACCCTAACCCGAACCCTAACCCTAACCCGAACCCTAACCCTAACCCTAACCCTAACCCGAAACCTAAACCTAACCCGAACCCTAACCCTAAACCTAACCCGAACCCTAACCCGAACCCTAACCCTAACCCTAACCCGAACCCTAGCCCTAACCCTAAACTGGACCCTAACCGTAACCCTAACCCTAACCCGAACCCTAACCCTAACCCTATTCCGAACCCTAACCCGAACCCTAACCCTAACCCTAACCTGAACACTAACCCCTAACCCTAACCCGAACCCGAACCCTAACGCGAACCCTAACCCGAACCCTAACCCTAACCCTAACCTAACACTAATCCGAAACCTAAACCTAACCCTAACCCAAACCCTAACCCTAAACCTGACCCCAACCCTAACCGTAACACTAACCGTAACCCTAACCCGAACCCTAACCCTAACCCTAACCTGACCCGAACACTAACCCTAACCCTAACCCGAACCCTAACCCTAACCCTAACCCTAACCCTAACCCTAACGCGAACCCTAACCCTAACCCTAACCCATAACCCTAACCCTAACCCTAACCCGAAACCGAAACCTAACCCTAAACCTAACCCCTAACCCGAACCCGAACCCTAACCCTAACCCGAACCATAACCCTAACCCTAAACCTAACCCTAACCCGAACCCGAACCCTAACCCGAACCGTACCCCTAACCCTAATCCGAACCCTAACCCTAACCCTAACCCTAACCCGAACTAGAACCCTAACCCTAACCCGAACCCTAACCCTAACCAGAACCCTAACCCTACCCGAAACCTAACCCTAACCCGACCCTAACCCGAACCCTAACCCTAACCCGAACCCTAACCCTAACCCGAACCCTAACACTAACCCTAACCCGAACCCTAACCCTAACCCTAAACCGAACCCTAACCCTAACCCTAACCCTAACCCTAACCCAAACCCGAACCCTAACCCTAACCCCTAACCCGAATCCTAACCCTAACCCGAACCCTAAACCTAACCCAAACACTAACCCTAAACCCAAACCTAACACTAACACTAACCCTAACCCTAAAACGAACCCTAATCCTAACCCTAACCCTAACCCGAACCCGAACCCTAACACTAACCCCTAACCCGTACCCTAACCCTAACCCGAACCCTAACCCTAACCCGAACCCTAACCCTAACCCTAACCCGAACCCTAAACTAACCCTAATCCGAACCCTAAACCTATCCCTAACCCTAACCCTTACACTAACCCCTAAACCTAACCCGAACCCTAAACCGAACCCTAACCCTAACCCTAACACGAACCCGAACCATAACCCTAACCCTAACCCGAACCCTAACCCTAACCCTAATCCGAATCCTAACCCTAACCCTAACCCTAACCCTAACCCGAACGCTAACCCTAACCCGAACCCGAACCCTAACCCTAACCTTAACCCTAACCCTTACCCTAAACCGAACCTTAAGCCGAACCCTAACCCTAACCCGAACCCTAACCCTAACCCTAACCCTAACCTGAACCCTAACACCTAACCCTAACCCGAACCCGAACCCTAACCCGAACCCTAACCCTAACCCTAACCCGAACCCTAACCCTAACCCTAACCCTAACCCGAACCCTAACCCTAACCCTACCTCTAAACCTAAACCTAACCCTAACCCGAACCCTAACCCTAACCCGAACCCTACCCGAACCCTAACCCGAACCCTAAACCTAACCCTAACCTAACCCTAATCCGATTCCTAACCCTAAACCTAACCCTCACCCTAAACCTAACCCTAACCCCAACCATAACCCTAACACTAACCCTAACCCTAAACCGAACCCTAACCCTAACCCTAACCCTAACCCTAACCCAAACCCGAACCCTAACCATAACCCCTAACCCGAACCCTAACCCTAACCCGAACCCTAACCCTAACCCAAACCCTAACCCTAAACCCAAACCTAACCCTAACACTAAACCTAACCCTAAAACGAACCCTAATCCTAACCCTAACCCTAACCCGAACCCGAACCCTAACACTAACCCCTAACCCGAACCCTAACCCTAAACCGAACCCTAACCCTAACCCGAACCCTAACCCTAACCCTAACCCGAACCCTAAACTAACCCTAATCCGAACCCTAAACCTATCCCTAACCCTAACCCTTACACTAACCCCTAAACCTAACCCGAACCCTAACCCGAACGCTAACCCTAACCCTAACCCTAACCCCAACACTAACACTAACCCCTAACCCTAACCCTAACCCTAACCCGAACCCTAACCCTAACCCTAACCCTAACCCTAACCCGAACCCAAACCTAACCCTAACCCTAACCCTAACCTTAACCCGAACCCTAACCCTAACCCGAACCCTAACCCTAACCCTAACCCTAACCCTAACGCGAACCCTAACCCTAACCACTAACCCTAACCCTAACCCTAACCCGAAACCGAAACCTAACCCTAACCCTCACCCCTAACCCTAACCCGAACCCTAACCCTAACCCGAACCCTAACCCTAACCCTAACCCTAACCCTAACCCGAACCCGAACCCTAACCCGAACCGTACCCCTAACCCTAATCCGAACCCTAACCCTAACCCTAAACCTAACCCTAACCCGAACCCGAACCCTAACCCTAACCCTAACCCGAACTAGAACCCTAACCCTAACCCGAACCCTAACCCTAACCCGAACTCTAACCCTACCCGAAACCTAACCCTAACCCGAACCCTAACCCGAACCCTAACCCGAACCCTAACCCTAACCCGAACCCTAACCCTAACCCTAACCCTAACCCGAACCCTAACCCTAACCCTAAACCTAACCCTAACCATAATCCGAACCCTAACGCTAACCCGAACCCTAACCCTAACCCTAACCCTAAAACTAACCCTTAACCCTAACCCTAACCCTAACCCTAAAACCTAACCCTAACCCGAACCCTAACCCTAACCCTAACCCGAACACTAACCCTAACCCTAACCCGAACCCTAACCCAAACCCTAACCCTAACCCGAACCCTAACCCTAACCCTAAACCTAACCCTAACCCTAATCGGAACCCTAACGCTAACCCGAACCCTAACCCTAACCATAACCCTAACCCTAACCCTAACCCCTAACCCTAAACATAACCCTAACCCTAACCCTAAAACCTAACCCTAACCCTAACCCTAACCCTAACCCTAACCCTAACCCGAACACTAACCCTAACCCTAACCCTCACCCGAATCCTAAACCTAACCCTAACCCGAACCCTACCCGAACCCTAAACCTAACCCTAACCCTTACCCAAACCCTAACCCTAAACCTAACCCGAACCCTAACCCTAACACTAACCCGAACACTAACCCTAACCCTAACCCTAAACCAAACCCGAACCCGAACCCTAACCCTAACCTGAACCCTAACCCTAACCCTAACCCTAACCCTAACCCGAACCCTAACCCTAACCCTAAACCTAACCCTAACCCTAATCCGAACCCTAACGCTAACCCGAACCCTAACCCTAACCCTAACCCTAAAAGTAACCCCTAACCCTAACCCTAAACCTAACCCTAACCCTAACCCTAAAACCTAACCCTAACCCTAACCCTAACCCTAACCCGAACACTAACCCTAACCCTAACCCGAACCCTAACCCAAACCCTAACCCTAACCCGAACCCTAACCCTAACCCTAAACCTAACCCTAACCCTAATCGGAACCCTAACGCTAACCCGAACCCTAACCCTAACAATAACCCTAACCCTAACCCCTAATCCTAAACCTAACCCTAACCCTAACCCTAAAACCTAACCCTAACCCTAACCCTAACCCTAACCCTAACCCGAACACTAACCCTAACCCTAACCCGAACCCTAACCCTAACCCGAACCCTAACTCTAACCCTAACCCTAACCCTACCCTAACCCCAACACTAACCCTAACACTAACCCGAACCCTAACCCGAACCCTAAACCTAACCCTAACCCTAACCCAAACCCGAACACTAACCTTAACCCCTAACCCGAACCCTAAACCTAACCCGAACCCTAACCCTAACCCAAACCCTAACCCTAACCCGAACCCTAACCTAACGCTAATCCGAAACCTAACCCTAAACATAACCCTAACCCTACCTCTAACCCTAACCCTAACCCTAACCCTAAACCTAAACCTAACCCTAACACTAACCCTAACCCTAAGACGAACCCTAACCCTAACCCTAACCCTAAACCGAACCCGAACCCTAACACTAACCCCTAACCCGAACCCTAACCCTAACCCGAACCCTAACCCTAAACCGAACCCTAACCCTAACCCTAACCCGAACCCTAAACTAACCCTAATCCGAACCCTAACCCTATCCCTAACACTAAACCTAACACTAACCCCTAACCCTAACCCGAACCCTAACCCGAACCCTAACCCTAACCTGAACACCAACCCCTAACCCTAACCCGAACCCGAACCCTAAACCGAACCCTAACCCTAACCCTAAACCGAAGCCGAACCCTCACCCTAACCCTAACCCGAACCATAACACTAACCCTAACCCTAACCCTAACCCTAACCCGAAACCTTACCCTAACCCTAACCCTAACCCTAACCTTAACACTAACCCGAACGCTAACTCTAACCCGAACCCTAAACCGAACCCCAAACCGAACCCTAACCCTAACCCTAACCCTAACCAGAACCGTAACCCTAACCCGAACACTAACCCTAACCCTAACCCTAACCCTAACCCGAACCCTAACCCGAACCCTAACCCGAATCCTAACCCTAACCCTAACCCGAAACATAACCCTAACCCTAACCGGAACCCTAACCCGAACCCTAACCCAAACCCTAACCCGACCCTAACCCTAACCCTAACCCGAACCCTAACACGAACCCTAACACTAAACCTAACCCTAACCCTAACCCGAACCCTAAACCTAACCCTAACCGGAACGCTAACCCTAACCCTAACCCGAACCCGAACCCTAACCCTTTACCCGAATCCTAACCCTAACCCGAACGCTAACCCGAACCCTAACCCTAAACCTAACACTAACCCCTAACCCTAACCCGAACCCTAACCCGAACCCTAACCCGAACCCTAACCCGAACCCTAACCCTAACCCTAACCCGACCCCTAACCCTAACCATAACCCGAACCCTAACCCGAAACCTAACCCTAACCCTAACCCGAACCCTAACCCTAACCCGAACCCTAACCCTACCCGAAACCTAACCCTAACCCGAACCCTAACCCGAACCCTAACCCTAACCCGAACCCTAACCCTAACCCGAAACCTAACCCTAACCCGAACCCTAACCCTAACCCGAACCCTAACCCTAACCCTAACCCGAAACCTAACCCTAACGCGAACCCTAACCCTAACCCGAAACCGAACCCGAACCCTAACCCGAACCCGAACCCTAACCCTAAACCTAACTCTAACCCGAACCCTAACCCGAACCCTAAATCGAACCCTAACCCTAACCCAAACCCGAACCCGAACCCTAACCCTAACCCTAACACTAACCCGAACCCTAACCCTAACCCTAACCCGAACCCTAACCCTAACCCGAACCGTAACCCTAACCCTAACCCCGAACCCGGATCTTAACCCTAAACCTAACCCTAACCCGAAACCTAACCCGAACCCTAAACCGAACCCCAACCCTAAACCTAACCCGAACCCGAACCCTAACCCTAACCCGAACCCTAACCCTAACCCGACCCTAACCCTAACCCTAACCAGAACCCTAACCCTAACCCTAACCCGAACCCTAACCCGAACCCTAACACGAACCCTAACCCTAACCCTAACCCTAATCCTAACCCGAACCCTAACCTGACCCCTAGCCGGAACCCTAACCCTAACCCGAACCCTAACCCTAACCCTAACCCGAACCCTTACCCTAAACCGATCTCGAACCCTAACCTTAACCCGAAAACTAAACCGAACCCAACCCTAACCCGAACCCTAAACCTAACCCGATCCCTAACCCTAACCCTAACCCTAACCCGAAACCTAAACCTAAGCCGAACCCTAACCCTAACCCTAACCTGAACACTAACACCTAACCCTAACCCGAACCCTAACCCTAACCCTCACCCGAACCCTAACCTAACCCTAACCCTAACCCTAACACTAACCCGAACCCTAACCCTAACCCTAACTCTAACCCTAAACCTAACCCTATCCCTAAACCGAACCCTAACCCGAACCCTAACCCTAACCCGAACCCGAACCCTAATCCTAACCCTAACCCTAACCCTGTCCCTAACACGAACCCTAACCCTAAACCGAACTCGAACCCTAACCCTAAACCTAACCTGAACACTAACCCCTAACCCTAACCCGAACCCTAATCTAACCCGAAACCTAACCCTAACCCTAACCCTAACCCTAACCCGAACCCTAACCCTAACCCTAACTCTAACCCTAAACCTAACCCGAACCCGAACCCTAACCCTAAACTGAACCCTACCCCGAACCCTAACCCGAACCCGAACCCTAACCCTAACCCTAACCCTAAACCTAACCCTAACCCTAACACGAACCCTAACCCTAACACGAACCCGAACCCTAACCCTAACCCGAACCCGAACCCTAACCCGAACCAGAACCCTAACCCTAACCCTAACCCTAACCCTAACACGAACCCTAACACTAACCCGAACCCGAACCCTAAACCTAACACTAAACCTAACCCGAACCTTAACCTGAAACCTAACCCGAACCCGAACCCTAACCCTAACCCTAACCCGAACCCGAAAACTAACCCTACCGCGAACCCTAACCCTAAACCTAACCCTAACCCTAACCCGAACCCTAACCCTAACCCTAACCTAACCCTAATCCGAACCCTAACCCTAACCTTAACCGTAACACTAAACCTAACACTAACCCCTAACCCTAACCCGAAACCTAAACCTAACCCTTATCCGAACCCGAACCATAACCCCTAACCCTAACCCGAACCCGAAACTTAAACCTAACCCTAACCCTAACCCTAACCCTAACCCGAACCCGAACCCTAACCCTAACCCGAACCTTAACCCTGACCCTGACCCGAAACCGAAACCGAACCCTAACCCGAACCCTCACCGTATACCTAACCCGAACCCAAACCCTAAAACGAACCCTAAACCTAACACGAACCCTAACCCTAACCCGAACCCGAACCCTAAAACTAACCTTAAACCTAACCCGAACCCTAACCCTAAACCTAACCCGAAACCTAACCCGAACCCTAACCCTAACCCTAACCCTAACCCTAACCCGAACCCTAAACCGAACCCTAACACTAACCATAACCAGAACCCTTACCCGAACCCTAACCCTAACCCTAACCCGAACCCTAACCCGAACCCTAACCCTAAACCTAACCTGAACACTAACCCCTAACCCTAACCCGAAACCGAACCCTAACTCGAACCCTAACCCTAACCCTAATCCGAACCCGAACCCTAACCCTAACCCTAACCCGAACCCGAATCCTAACCCTAACCCTAACCCAAACTCGAACCCTAACCCTAACCCTAACCCTATCCCGAACCCTAACTCTAACCCGAACCCTAAACCGAACCCTCAACCGAACCCTAACCCTAACCCTAACCCGAACCGTAACCCTAACCCGAACCCTAACCCTAACCCTAACCCTAACCCTAACCCTAACCCGAACCCGAACCCTAACCCTAACCCGAACCTTAACCCTGACCCTGACCCGACACCGAAACCGAACCCTAACCCGAACCCTCACCGTATACCTAACCCGAACCCAAACCCTAAAACGAACCCTAAACCTAACACGAACCCTAACCCTAACCCGAACCCGAACCCTAACACTAACCTTAAACCTAACCCGAACCCTAACCCTAAACCTAAACCGAAACCTAACCCAAACCCTAACCCTAACCCTAACCCTAACCCTAACCCGAACCCTAAACAGAACCCTAACACTAACCATAACCAGAACCCTTACCCGAACCCTAACCCTAACCCTAACCCGAACCCTAACCCGAACCTTAACCCTAAACCTAACCTGAACACTAACCCCTAACCCTAACCCGAAACCGAACCCTAACTCGAACCCTAACCCTAACCCTAATCCGAACCCGAACCCTAACCCTAACCCTAACCCGAGCCCGAATCCTAACCCTAACCCTAACCCAAACTCGAACCCTAACCCTAACCCTAACCCTATCCCGAACCCTAACTCTAACCCGAACCCTAAACCGAACCCTCAACCGAACCCTAACCCTAACCCTAACCCGAACCGTAACCCTAACCCGAACCCTAACCCTAACCCTAACCCTAACCCTAACCCGAACCCTAACCCGAACCCTAACCCGAACCCTAACACTAACCCTAACCCGAACCCTAACCCTAACCCTAACACGAACCCTAACCCGAACCCTAACCCTAACCCTAACCCGAACCCTAACCCTAACCCTCACCCGAACCCTAACCCGAACCCTAACACTAACCCTAACCCTAACCCGAAACCAAACCTAACCCTAACCGGAACCCTAACCCTAACCCTAACCCGAACCCGAACCCTAACACTTTACCCGAATCCTAACCCTAACCAGAACCCTAACCCGAACCCTAACCCTTAACCTAACCCCGAACCCGAACCCTAACCCTATCCCTAACCCTAACCTGAACCCTAACCCGAGCCCTAACCCGAACCCCAACCCTAACCCTAACCCGAACCCGACCCTAACCCTAACCCGAACCCTAACCCTAACCGGAACCCTAACCTTAACCCTAACCCGAACCCTAAACCTAACCCTAACCCGACCCCTAACCCAAACCCTAACACGAACCCTAAACCTAACCCTAACCATAACCCTAACCCGAACCCTAACCCTAACCCTAACCCGAAACCTAACCCTAACCCGAACAATAACCCTAACCCAAACCCGTACCCTAACCCTAAACCGAACCCGAACCCTAAACCTAACCCGAAACCTAACCCGAACCCAACCCTAACCCGAACCCTAACCCTAACCCGAACCCTAACCCTAAACCTAAACCTAACCCGAAACCTAAACCTAACACGAACCCTAACCCTAAACCAAACCGAAACCTAACCAGAACCCTAACCCTAACCCTAACGCGAACCCTAACCCTAATCCCTAACACTAACCCTAATCCTAACCCGAAACCGAAACCTAACACTAACCCTAACCCCTAACCCTAACCCGAACCCGTACCCTAACCCTAACCCTAAACATAACCCTAACCCTAATCCGAACCCTAACGCTAACCCGAACCCTAACCCTAACACTAACCCTAACCCTAACCCTAACCCCTAACCCTAACCCTAACCCTAACCCTAACCCTAAAACCTAACCCTAACCCTAACACTAACCTTAACCCTAACCCGAACACTAACCCTAATCCTAACTCGAACCCTAACCCTAACCCTAACCCTAACCCGAACCCTAACCCTAACCCTAACCCTAACCTCTAAACCTAACCCGAACCCTAAACCTAACCCGAACCCTAACCCTAACCCTAACCCAATCCCTAACCCTAACCCTAACCCTAACCTAACTTGAAACCTAACCCGAACCCTAACCCTAATCCTAACCCTAACCCGAACCCTAACCCGAACTCTAACTCGACACTAACCCTAACCCCTAAGCCTAACCCTAACCAGAAACCTAACCCTAAACCGAACCCAAACCCTAACCCTAACCTGAACCCTAACACTAACCCTAACCCTAACCCGAACCCTAACCCGAACCCGAACAATAACCCGAACCCGAACCCTAACCATAACCCTAACTCTAACCCAAACACTAACCCGAATCCTAACTCGAACCCTAACCATAACCCGAACCCGAACCCTAACGCTAACCCTAACACGAACCCGAACCCTAACCCTTACCCTAACCCGAACCCTAACCCTAACCCGAACCCTAACACTAACCCTAACCCCGAACCCGGACCCTAACCCTAAACCTAACACTAACACGAACCCTAACCCTAACCCTAACCCTAATCCTAACCCGAACCCTAACCTGACCCCTAGCCGGAACTCTAACCCTAACCCGAACACTAACCCTAACCCTAACCCGAACCCTACCCTAAACCGATCTCGAACCCTAACCTTAACCCGAAAACTAAACCGAACCCAACCCTAACCTGAACCCTAACCCTAACCCGATCCCTAACCCTAACCCTAACCCTAACCCGAAACCTAAACCTAACCCGAACCCTAACCCTAAACCTAACCTGAACACTAACACCTAACCCTAACCCGAAACCTAACCCTAACCCTCACCCGAACCCTAACCTAACCCTAACCCTAAACCTAACACTAACCCGAACCCTAACCCTAACCCTAACTCTAACCCTAACCCTAACCCTAACCCGAACCCTAACCCTAACCCTAACCCTAACCCTAACCCGCACACGAACCCTAACCCTAACCCCTAACCCGACCCTACCAGAACCCGAACCCTAACCCTAACCCTGTCCCTGACCCTGACCCTGACCCTAACCCTAACCCTAACCCTAACCCTAACCCTGACCCTGACCCTAACCCTAACCCTAACCCTGACCCTGACCCTGACCCTGACCCTAACCCTAACCCTAACCCTAACCCTAACCCTAACTCTAACCCCTAACCCTAACTCTAAACCTAACCCTAACCCTAACCCCTAACCCTAACCCTAACACTAACCCTGACCCTGACCCTGACCCTAACCCTGACCCTGACCCTAACCCTGACCCTAATCCTAACCCTGACCCTAACCCTAAACCTAACCCTGACCCTAACCCTAACCCTCACCCTGACACTGACCCTGACCCTAACCCTGACCCTGACCCTAACCCTGACCCTAACCCTAACCCTGACCCTAACTCTAACCCTAACCCTGACCCTAACCCTAACCCTGACCCTAACCCTAAACCTGAACCTAACCCTAACCCTAACCCTAAACCTAACCCTAACCCTGACCCTGAACCTGACCCTAACCCTGACCCTGACTCTAACCCTGACCCTAACCCTAACCCTGACCCTAACCCTAACCCTAACCCTGACCCTAACCTAACCCTGACCCTGAACCTGACCCTGACCCTAACCCTGACCCTGACCCTAACCCTGATCCTAACACTAACCCTGACCCTAACCCTAACCCTAACCCTGACCCTAACACTAACCCTGACCCTAACCCTAACCCTGACCCTAACCCTAAATCATAACCCTAACCCTAACCCTAACCCTAACCCTAAAACCTAACCATAACCCTAACCCAAACCCTAACCCGAACCCTAACCCTAACCCGAACCCTAACCCTAACCCTAACCCTAACCCGAACCCGAACCCTAACCCGAACCGTACCCCTAACCCTAATCCGAACCCTAACCCTAACCCTAAACCTAACCCTAACCCGAACCTGAACCCTAACCCTAACCCTAACCCGAATCCGAACCCTAACCCTAACCCGAACCCTAACCCTAACCCGAACCCTAACCCTACCCGAAACCTAACCCTAACCTGAACCCTAACCCGAACCCTAACCCTAACCCGAACCCTAACCCTAACCCGAAACCTAACCCTAAGACGAACCCTAACCCTAACCAGAACCCTAACACTAACCCTAACCCGAAACCTAACCCTAACGCGAACCCTACCCCTAACCCGAACCCGAACCCGAACCCTAACCCGAACCCGAACCCTAACCCTAAACCTAACTCTAACCCAACCCTAACCCGAACCCTAACTCGAACCCTAACCCTAACCCAAAACCGAACCCGAACCCTAACCCTAACCCTAACCTAACCCTAATCAGAACCCTAACCCTAACCTTAACCGTAACACTAAACCTAACACTAACCCCTAACCCTAACCCGAAACCTAAACCTAACCCTTATCCGAACCCGAACCATAACCCCTAACCCTAACCCGAACCCGAAACTTAAACCTAACCCTAACCCTAACCCTAACCCTAACCCGAACCCGAACCCTAACCCTAACCCGAACCTTAACCCTGACCCTGACCCGAAACCGAAACCGAACCCTAATCCGAACCCTCACCGTATACCTAACCCGAACCCAAACCCTAAAACGAACCCTAAACCTAACACGAACCCTAACCCTAACCCGAACCCGAACCCTAACACTAACCTTAAACCTAACCCGAACCCTAACCCTAAACCTAACCCGAAACCTAACCCGAACCCTAACCCTAACCCTAACCCTAACCCTAACCCGAACCCTAAACCGAACCCTAACACTAACCATAACCAGAACCCTTACCCGAACCCTAACCCTAACCCTAACCCGAACCCTAACCCGAACCCTAACCCTAAACCTAACCTGAACACTAACCCCTAACCCTAACCCGAAACCGAACCCTAACTCGAACCCTAACCCTAACCCTAATCCGAACCCGAACCCTAACCCTAACCCTAACCCGAACCCGAATCCTAACCCTAACCCTAACCCAAACTCGAACCCTAACCCTAACCCTAACCCTATCCCGAACCCTAACTCTAACCCGAACCCTAAACCGAACCCTCAACCGAACCCTAACCCTAACCCTAACCCGAACCGTAACCCTAACCCGAACCCTAACCCTAACCCTAACCCTAACCCTAACCCTAACCCGAACCCGAACCCTAACCCTAACCCGAACCTTAACCCTGACCCTGACCCGACACCGAAACCGAACCCTAACCCGAACCCTCACCGTATACCTAACCCGAACCCAAACCCTAAAACGAACCCTAAACCTAACACGAACCCTAACCCTAACCCGAACCCGAACCCTAACACTAACCTTAAACCTAACCCGAACCCTAACCCTAAACCTAACCCGAAACCTAACCCGAACCCTAACCCTAACCCTAACCCTAACCCTAACCCGAACCCTAAACCGAACCCTAACACTAACCATAACCAGAACCCTTACCCGAACCCTAACCCTAACCCTAACCCGAACCCTAACCCGAACCCTAACCCTAAACCTAACCTGAACACTAACCCCTAACCCTAACCCGAAACCGAACCCTAACTCGAACCCTAACCCTAACCCTAATCCGAACCCGAACCCTAACCCTAACCCTAACCCGAGCCCGAATCCTAACCCTAACTCTAACCCAAACTCGAACCCTAACCCTAACCCTAACCCTATCCCGAACCCTAACTCTAACCCGAACCCTAAACCGAACCCTCAACTGAACCCTAACCCTAACCCTAACCCGAACCGTAACCCTAACCCGAACCCTAACCCTAACCCTAACCCTAACCCTAACCCGAACCCTAACCCGAACCCTAACCCGAACCCTAACACTAACCCTAACCCGAACCCTAACCCTAACCCTAACACGAACCCTAACCCGAACCCTAACCCTAACCCTAACCCGAACCCTAACCCTAACCCTCACCCGAACCCTAACCCGAACCCTAACACTAACCCTAACCCTAACCCGAAACCAAACCTAACCCTAACCGGAACCCTAACCCTAACCCTAACCCGAACCCGAACCCTAACACTTTACCCGAATCCTAACCCTAACCAGAACCCTAACTCGAACCCTAACCCTTAACCTAACCCCGAACCCGAACCCTAACCCTATCCCTAACCCTAACCTGAACCCTAACCCGAACCCTAACCCTAACCCGAACCCTAACCCTAACCCGACCCTAACCCTAACCCTAACCAGAACCCTAACCCTAACCCTAACCCGAACCCTAACCCGAACCCTAACACGAACCCTAACCCTAACCCTAACCCTAATCCTAACCCGAACCCTAACCTGACCCCTAGCCGGAACCCTAACCCTAACCCGAACCCTAACCCTAATCCTAACCCGAACCCTAACCTGACCCCTAGCCGGAACCCTAACCCTAACCCGAACCCTAACCCTAACCCTAACCGTAACCCTAACCCTAACCCTAACACGAACCCTAACCCTAACACGAACCCGAACCCTAACCCTAACCCGAACCCGAACCCTAACCCGAACCAGAACCCTAACCCTAACCCTAACCCTAACCCTAACACGAACCCTAACACTAACCCGAACCCGAACCCTAAACCTAACACTAAACCTAACCCGAACCTTAACCCGAAACCTAACCCGAACCCGAACCCTAACCCTAACCCGAACCCGAACACTAACCCTACCGCGAACCCTAACCCTAAACCTAACCCTAACACTAACCCGAACCCTAACCCTAACCCTAACCTAACCCTAATCCGAACCCTAACCCTAACCTTAACCGTAACACTAAACCTAACACTAACCCCTAACCCTAACCCGAAACCTAAACCTAACCCTTATCCGAACCCGAACCATAACCCCTAACCCTAACCCGAACCCGAAACTTAAACCTAACCCTAACCCTAACCCTAACCCTAACCCGAACCCGAACCCTAACCCTAACCCGAACCTTAACCCTGACCCTGACCCGAAACCGAAACCGAACCCTAACCCGAACCCTCACCGTATACCTAACCCGAACCCAAACCCTAAAACGAACCCTAAACCTAACACGAACCCTAACCCTAACCCGAACCCGAACCCTAACACTAACCTTAAACCTAACCCGAACCCTAACCCTAAACCTAACCCGAAACCTAACCCGAACCCTAACCCTAACCCTAACCCTAACCCTAACCCGAACCCTAAACCGAACCCTAACACTAACCATAACCAGAACCCTTACCCGAACCCTAACCCTAACCCTAACCCGAACCCTAACCCGAACCCTAACCCTAAACCTAACCTGAACACTAACCCCTAACCCTAACCCGAAACCGAACCCTAACTCGAACCCTAACCCTAACCCTAATCCGAACCCGAACCCTAACCCTAACCCTAACCCGAACCCGAATCCTAACCCTAACCCTAACCCAAACTCGAACCCTAACCCTAACCCTAACCCTATCCCGAACCCTAACTCTAACCCGAACCCTAAACCGAACCCTCAACCGAACCCTAACCCTAACCCTAACCCGAACCGTAACCCTAACCCGAACCCTAACCCTAACCCTAACCCTAACCCTAACCCTAACCCGAACCCGAACCCTAACCCTAACCCGAACCTTAACCCTGACCCTGACCCGACACCGAAACCGAACCCTAACCCGAACCCTCACCGTATACCTAACCCGAACCCAAACCCTAAAACGAACCCTAAACCTAACACGAACCCTAACCCTAACCCGAACCCGAACCCTAACACTAACCTTAAACCTAACCCGAACCCTAACCCTAAATCTAACCCGAAACCTAACCCAAACCCTAACCCTAACCCTAACCCTAACCCTAACCCGAACCCTAAACAGAACCCTAACACTAACCATAACCAGAACCCTTACCCGAACCCTAACCCTAACCCTAACCCGAACCCTAACCCGAACCTTAACCCTAAACCTAACCTGAACACTAACCCCTAACCCTAACCCGAAACCGAACCCTAACTCGAACCCTAACCCTAACCCTAATCCGAACCCGAACCCTAACCCTAACCCTAACCCGAGCCCGAATCCTAACCCTAACCCTAACCCAAACTCGAACCCTAACCCTAACCCTAACCCTATCCCGAACCCTAACTCTAACCCGAACCCTAAACCGAACCCTCAACCGAACCCTAACCCTAACCCTAACCCGAACCGTAACCCTAACCCGAACCCTAACCCTAACCCTAACCCTAACCCTAACCCGAACCCTAACCCTAACCCTAACACGAACCCTAACCCGAACCCTAACACTAACCCTAACCCGAACCCTAACCCTAACCCTAACACGAACCCTAACCCGAACCCTAACCCTAACCCTAACCCGAACCCTAACCCTAACCCTCACCCGAACCCTAACCCGAACCCTAACACTAACCCTAACCCTAACCCGAAACCAAACCTAACCCTAACCGGAACCCTAACCCTAACCCTAACCCGAACCCGAACCCTAACACTTTACCCGAATCCTAACCCTAACCAGAACCCTAACCCGAACCCTAACCCTTAACCTAACCCCGAACCCGAACCCTAACCCTATCCCTAACCCTAACCTGAACCCTAACCCGAGCCCTAACCCGAACCCCAACCCTAACCCTAACCCGAACCCGACCCTAACCCTAACCCGAACCCTAACCCTAACCGGAACCCTAACCTTAACCCTAACCCGAACCCTAACCCTAACCCTAACCCGACCCCTAACCCAAACCCTAACACGAACCCTAAACCTAACCCTAACCATAAACCTAACCCGAACCCTAACCCTAACCCTAACCCGAACCCTAACCCTAACCCGAACAATAACCCTAACCCAAACCCGTACCCTAACCCTAAACCGAACCCGAACCCTAAACCTAACCCGAAACCTAACCCGAACCCAACCCTAACCCGAACCCTAACCCTAACCCGAACCCTAACCCTAAACCTAAACCTAACCCGAAACCTAAACCTAACACGAACCCTAACCCTAAACCAAACCGAAACCTAACCAGAACCCTAACCCTAACCCTAACGCGAACCCTAACCCTAATCCCTAACACTAACCCTAATCCTAACCCGAAACCGAAACCTAACACTAACCCTAACCCCTAACCCTAACCCGAACCCGTACCCTAACCCTAACCCTAAACATAACCCTAACCCTAATCCGAACCCTAACGCTAACCCGAACCCTAACCCTAACACTAACCCTAACCCTAACCCTAACCCCTAACCCTAACCCTAACCCTAACCCTAACCCTAAAACCTAACCCTAACCCTAACACTAACCTTAACCCTAACCCGAACACTAACCCTAATCCTAACTCGAACCCTAACCCTAACCCTAACCCTAACCCGAACCCTAACCCTAACCCTAACCCTAACCCCTAAACCTAACCCGAACCCTAAACCTAACCCGAACCCTAACCCTAACCCTAACCCAATCCCTAACCCTAACCCTAACCCTAACCTAACTTGAAACCTAACCCGAACCCTAACCCTAATCCTAACCCTAACCCGAACCCTAACCCGAACTCTAACTCGACACTAACCCTAACCCCTAACCCTAACCCTAACCAGAAACCTAACCCTAAACCGAACCCAAACCCTAACCCTAACCTGAACCCTAACACTAACCCTAACCCTAACCCGAACCCTAACCCGAACCCGAACAATAACCCGAACCCGAACCCTAACCCTAACCCTAACTCTAACCCAAACACTAACCCGAATCCTAACTCGAACCCTAACCATAACCCGAACCCGAACCCTAACGCTAACCCTAACACGAACCCGAACCCTAACCCTTACCCTAACCCGAACCCTAACCCTAACCCGAACCCTAACACTAACCCTAACCCCGAACCCGGACCCTAACCCTAAACCTAACACTAACACGAACCCTAACCCTATCCCTAACCCTAATCCTAACCCGAACACTAACCTGACCCCTAGCCGGAACCCTAACCCTAACCCGAACACTAACCCTAACCCTAACCCGAACCCTTACCCTAAACCGATCTCGAACCCTAACCTTAACCCGAAAACTAAACCGAACCCAACCCTAACCCGAACCCTAACCCTAACCCGATCCCTAACCCTAACCCTAACCCTAACCCGAAACCTAAACCTAACCCGAACCCTAACCCTAAACCTAACCTGAACACTAACACCTAACCCTAACCCGAAACCTAACCCTAACCCTCACCCGAACCCTAACCTAACCCTAACCCTAAACCTAACACTAACCCGAACCCTAACCCTAACCCTAACTCTAACCCTAACCCTAACCCTAACCCGAACCCTAACCCTAACCCTAACCCTAACCCTAACCCTAACCCGCACACGAACCCTAACCCTAACCCCTAACCCGACCCTACCGGAACCCGAACCCTAACCCTAACCCTGTCCCTGAACCTGACCCTGACCCTAACCCTAACCCTAACCCTAACCCTAACCCTGACCCTGACCCTAACCCTAACCCTAACCCTAAACCTGACCCTGACCCTGACCCTGACCCTAACCCTAACCCTAACCCTAACCCTAACCCTAACTCTAACCCCTAACCCTAACTCTAAACCTAACCCTAACCCTAACCCCTAACCCTAACCCTAACCCTAACCCTGACCCTGACCCTGACCCTAACCCTGACCCTGACCCTAACCCTTACCCTAATCCTAACCCTGACCCTAACCCTAAACCTAACCCTGACCCTAACCCTAACCCTCACCCTGACACTGACCCTGACCCTAACCCTGACCCTGACCCTAACCCTGACCCTAACCCTAACCCTGACCCTAACTCTAACCCTAACCCTGACCCTAAACCTAACCCTGACCCTAACCCTAACCCTGACCCTAACCCTAAACCTAACCCTGACCCTAACCCTAACCCATAACCCTAACCCTAACCCTAACCCTAACCCTAAAACCTAACCATAACCCTAACCTAAACCCTAACCCGAACCCTAACCCTAACCCGAACCCTAACCCTAACCCGAACCCGAACCCTAACCCGAACCGTACCCCTAACCCTAATCCGAACCCTAACCCTAACCCTAAACCTAACCCTAACCCGAACATGAACCCTAACCCTAACCCTAACCCGAATCCGAACCCTAACCCTAACCCGAACCCTAACCCTAACCCGAACCCTAACCCTACCCGAAACCTAACCCTAACCTGAACCCTAACCCGAACCCTAACCCTAACCCGAAACCTAACCCTAACCCGAAACCTAACCCTAACGCGAACCCTAAACCTAACCCGAACCCGAACCCGAACCCTAACCCGAACCCGAACCCTAACCCTAAACCTAACTCTAACCCGAACCCTAACCCGAACCCTAACTCGAACCCTAACCCTAACCCAAAACCGAACCCGAACACTAACCCTAACCCTAACCTAACCCTAATCCGAACCCTAACCCTAACCTTAACCGTAACACTAAACCGAACACTAACCCCTAACCCTAACCCGAAACCTAAACCTAACCCTTATCCGAACCCGAACCATAACCCCTAACCCTAACCCGAACCCGAAACTTAAACCTAACCCTAACCCTAACCCTAACCCTAACCCGAACCCGAACCCTAAACCTAACCCGAACCTTAACCCTGACCCTGACCCGAAACCGAAACCGAACCCTAATCCGAACCCTCACCGTATACCTAACCCGAACCCAAACCCTAAAACGAACCCTAAACCTAACACGAACCCTAACCCTAACCCGAACCCGAACCCTAACACTAACCTTAAACCTAACCCGAACCCTAACCCTAAACCTAACCCGAAACCTAACCCGAACCCTAACCCTAACCCTAACCCTAACCCTAACCCTAACCCGAACACTAAACAGAACCCTAACACTAACCATAACCAGAACCCTTACCCGAACCCTAACCCTAACCCTAACCCGAACCCTAACCCGAACCCTAACCCTAAACCTAACCTGAACACTAACCCCTAACCCTAACCCGAAACCGAACCCTAACTCGAACCCTAACCCTAACCCTAATCCGAACCCGAACCCTAACCCTAACCCTAACCCGAACCCGAATCCTAACCCTAACCCTAACCCAAACTCGAACCCTAACCCTAACCCTAACCCTATCCCGAACCCTAACTCTAACCCGAACCCTAAACCGAACCCTCAACCGAACCCTAACCCTAACCCTAACCCGAACCGTAACCCTAACCCGAACCCTAACCCTAACCCTAACCCTAACCCTAACCCTAACCCGAACCCGAACCCTAACCCTAACCCGAACCTTAACCCTGACCCTGACCCGACACCGAAACCGAACCCTAACCCGAACCCTCACCGTATACCTAACCCGAACCCAAACCCTAAAACGAACCCTAAACCTAACACGAACCCTAACCCTAACCCGAACCCGAACCCTAACACTAACCTTAAACCTAACCCGAACCCTAACCCTAAACCTAACCCGAAACCTAACCCGAACCCTAACCCTAACCCTAACCCTAACCCTAACCCGAACCCTAAACCGAACCCTAACACTAACCATAACCAGAACCCTTACCCGAACCCTAACCCTAACCCTAACCCGAACCCTAACCCGAACCCTAACCCTAAACCTAACCTGAACACTAACCCCTAACCCTAACCCGAAACCGAACCCTAACTCGAACCCTAACCCTAACCCTAATCCGAACCCTAACCCTAACCCTATCCCGAACCCTAACTCTAACCCGAACCCTAAACCGAACCCTCAACCGAACCCTAACCCTAACCCTAACCCGAACCGTAACCCTAACCCGAACCCTAACCCTAACCCTAACCCTAACCCTAACCCGAACCCTAAACCGAACCCTCAACCGAACCCTAACCCTAACCCTAACCCGAACCGTAACCCTAACCCGAACCCTAACCCTAACCCTAACCCTAACCCTAACCCGAACCCTAACCCGAACCCTAACCCGAACCCTAACACTAACCCTAACCCGAACCCTAACCCTAACCCTAACACGAACCCTAACCCGAACCCTAACCCTAACCCTAACCCGAACCCTAACCCTAACCCTCACCCGAACCCTAACCCGAACCCTAACACTAACCCTAACCCTAACCCGAAACCAAACCTAACCCTAACCGGAACCCTAACCCTAACCCTAACCCGAACCCGAACCCTAACACTTTACCCGAATCCTAACCCTAACCAGAACCCTAACTCGAACCCTAACCCTTAACCTAACCCCGAACCCGAACCCTAACCCTAACCCTAACCCTAACCTGAACCCTAACCCGAACCCTAACCCGAACCCCAACCCTAACCCTAACCCGAACCCGACCCTAACCCTAACCCGAACCCTAACCCTAACCCTAACCCGACCCCTAACCCGAACCCTAACACGAACCCTAAACCTAACCCTAACCATAACCCTAACCCGAACCCTAACCCTAACCCTAACCCGAACCCTAACCCTAACCCGAACAATAACCCTAACCCAAACCCGTACCCTAACCCTAACCCGAACCCGAACCCTAAACCTAACCCGAAACCTAACCCGAACCCAACCCTAACCCGAACCCTAACCCTAACCCGAACCCTAACCCTAAACCTAAACCTAACCCGAAACCTAAACCTAACACGAACCCTAACCCTAAACCAAACCGAAACCTAACCAGAACCCTAACACTAACCCTAACGCGAACCCTAACCCTAATCCCTAACACTAACCCTAATCCTAACCCGAAACCGAAACCTAACACTAACCCTAACCCCTAACCCTAACCCGAA
>JAVLSZ010000126.1:480000-485000 GCA_032313775.1 Urocyon cinereoargenteus
AAACCGAACCCAACCCTAACCCGAACCCTAACCCTAACCCGATCCCTAACCCTAACCCTAACCCTAACCCGAAACCTAAACCTAACCCGAACCCTAACCCTAACCCTAACCTGAACACTAACACCTAACCCTAACCCGAACCCTAACCCTAACCCTCACCCGAACCCTAACCTAACCCAAACCCTAACCCTAACACTAACCCGAACCCTAACCCTAACCCTAACTCTAACCCTAAACCTAACCCTAACCCGAACCCTATCCCTAAACCGAACCCTAACCCGAACCCTAACCCTAACCCGAACCCGAACCCTAACCCTAACCCTAACCCTAACCCTGTCCCTAACACGAACCCTAACCCTAAACCGAACTCGAACCCTAACCCTAAACCTAACCTGAACACTAACCCCTAACCCTAACCCGAACCCTAATCTAACCCGAACCCTAACCCTAACCCTAACCCTAACCCGAACCCTAACCCTAACCCTAACTCTAACCCTAAACCTAACCCGAAACTGAACCCTAACCCTAAACCGAACCCTACCCCGAACCCTAACCCGAACCCGAACCCTAACCCTAACCCTAACCCTAAACCTAACCCTAACCCTAACACGAACCCTAACCCTAACACGAACCCGAACCCTAACCCTAACCCGAACCCGAACCCTAACCCGAACCCGAACCCTAACCCTAACACTAACCCTAACCCTAACACGAACCCTAACCCTAACCCGAACCCGAACCCTAAACCTAACACTAAACCTAACCCGAACCTTAACCCGAACCCTAACCCGAACCCGAACCCTAACCCTAACCCTAACCCTAACCCGAACACTAACCCTACCGCGAACCCTAACCCTAAACCTAACCCTAACCCTAACCCGAACCCTAACCCTAACCCTAACCTAACCCTAATCCGAACCCTAACCCTAACCTTAACCGTAACACTAAACCTAACACTAACCCCTAACCCTAACCCGAAACCTAAACCTAAACCTTATCCGAACACGAACCATAACCCCTAACCCTAACCCGAACCCGAAACTTAAACCTAACCCTAACCCTAACCCTAACCCGAACCCGAACCCTAACCCTAACCCGAACCTTAACCCTGACCCTGACCCGAAACCGAAACCGAACCCTAACCCGAACGCTCACCGTATACCTAACCCGAACCCAAACCCTAAAACGAACCCTAAACCTAACACGAACCCTAACTCTAATCCGAACCCTAACCCTAACCCTAAACCTAACCCTAACCCTACCTGAACCTTAACCCGAACCCTAACCCTAACCCGAACCCTAACCCTAACCCTAACCCTAACCCGAACACTAACCCTAAAGCGAACCCCAAACCTAAACCTAACCCTAACACTAACCCGAACCCTAACCCTAAACCTAACCTAACCCTAATCCGAACCCTAACCCTAACCCTAACCCTAACCCTAACCCGAACACTAACCACTAACCCTAACCCGAAACCTAACCCTAACCCTTACCCTTACCCGAAACCTAACCCCTAACCCTAACCCGAACCCGAACCCGAACCCTAAACCTAACCCTAACCCTAACCCTAACCCTAACCCGAACTCGAAACCTAACCCTAACCCGAACCCTAACCCTAACCCTAACCCGAAACCGAACCCTAAAACGAACCCTAACCCTAAACCTAACCCGAAACAAAACCCTAACACGAACCCTAACCCTAACCCGAACCCGAAACCTAACCCTAACCCTAATCCTAACCCGCACCCTAACCCTAACCCGAACCCGATCCCTAACCCTAAACCTAACCCTAACCCTAACCCGAACCCGAACCCGAACCCTAACCCTATCCCTAACCCGAACCCTAACCCTAACCCGAACCCTAACCCTAACCCTAACCCGAACCCTAACCCTAACCCTAACCCGAAACCTAAACCTAACCCGAACCCTAACCCTAACCCGAACCCGAACCCGAACCCTAACCCTAACCCGAACCCTAACCCTAACCCTAACCCTAACCCGAACCCTAATCCAAACCCGAAACCTAACCCGAACCCGAACCCTAACCATAACCCGAACCCGAACCCTAACCTAACCCGAACACTAACCCTAACCCTAACCCGAAACCTAAACCTAACCCTAACCCGAACCCTAACCCTAACCCGAACCCTAACCCTAACCCTAACCTAACCCTAATCCGAACCCTAACCCTAACCTTAACCGTAACACTAAACCTAACACTAACCCCTAACCCTAACCCGAAACCTAAACCTAAACCTTATCCGAACACGAACCATAACCCCTAACCCTAACCCGAACCCGAAACTTAAACCTAACCCTAACCCTAACCCTAACCCTAACCCGAACCCGAACCCTAACCCTAACCCGAAACTTAACCCTGACCCTGACCCGAAACCGAAACCGAACCCTAACCCGAACCCTCACCGTATACCTAACCCGAACCCAAACCCTAAAACGAACCCTAAACCTAACACGAACCCTAACTCTAATCCGAACCCTAACCCTAACCCTAAACCTAACCCTAACCCTACCTGAACCTTAACCCGAACCCTAACCCTAACCCGAACCCTAACCCTAACCCTAACCCTAACCCGAACACTAACCCTAAAGCGAACCCCAAACCTAAACCTAACCCTAACACTAACCCGAACCCTAACCCTAAACCTAACCTAACCCTAATCCGAACCCTAACCCTAACCCTAACCCTAACCCTAACCCGAACACTAACCACTAACCCTAACCCGAAACCTAACCCTAACCCTTACCCTTACCCGAACCCTAACCCCTAACCCTAACCCGAACCCGAACCCGAACCCTAAACCTAACCCTAACCCTAACCCTAACCCTAACCCGAACTCGAAACCTAACCCTAACCCGAACCCTAACCCTAACCCTAACCCGAAACCGAACCCTAAAACGAACCCTAACCCTAAACCTAACCCGAAACAAAACCCTAACACGAACCCTAACCCTAACCCGAACCCGAAACCTAACCCTAACCCTAATCCTAACCCGCACCCTAACCCTAACCCGAACCCGATCCCTAACCCTAAACCTAACCCTAACCCTAACCCGAACCCGAACCCGAACCCTAACCCTATCCCTAACCCGAACCCTAACCCTAACCCGAACCCTAACCCTAACCCTAACCCGAAACCTAACCCTAACCCTAACCCGAACCCTAAACCTAACCCGAACCCTAACCCTAACCCGACCCCGAACCCGAACCCTAACCCTAACCCGAACCCTAACCCTAACCCTAACCCTAACCCGAACCCTAATCCAAACCCGAAACCTAACCCGAACCCGAACCCTAACCATAACCCGAACCCGAACCCTAACCTAACCCGAACACTAACCCTAACCCTAACCCGAAACCTAAACCTAACCCTAACCCGAACCCTAACCCTAACCCGAACCCTAACCCTAACCCTACCCGAATCCTAACCCTAACCCTAACCAGAACCCTAACCCGAACCCTAACCCTAACCCTAACCCATACCCTAACCCTAACCCTAACCCGAACCCTAACCCTAAATCTAACCCGAACCCTAACCCTAACCCTAACCCTATCACTAACCCGAACCCGAACACTAACCCTAACCCGAACCCTAACCCTAACCCTAACCCGAACCCGAACCCTAACACTAACCCTAAGCCTAACCCTAACCCCTAAACCTAACCCGAACCCTAAACCTAACCCGTACCCTAACCCTAAACCTAACCCAAACCCTAACCCTAACCCTAACCCTAACCCTAACTTGAACCCTAACCCGAACCCTAACCCTAACCCTAACCCTAACCCGAACCCTAACCCGAACTCTAACTCGACCCGAACCCTAACCCCTAACCCTAACCCTAACCAGAAACCTAACCCTAAACTGAACCCAAACCCTAACCCTAACCCGAACCCTAACCCTAACCCTAACCTTAACCCTAACCCGAACCCTAAACCGAACCCGAACAATAACCCGAACCCGAACCATAACCCGAACCCGAACCCTAAACCTAACCCTAACTCTAACCCAAACACTAACCCGAATCCTAACTCGAACCCTAACCATAACCCGAACCCGAACCCGAACCCTAACACTAACCCTAACACGAACCCGAACCCTAACCCTTACCCTAACCCGAACCCTAACCCTAACCCTTACCCTAACCCTAACCCTAACCCGAACCCTAACCCGAACCCTAACCCGAACCCCAGCACTAACCCTAACCCAAACCCGAAACCGAACCCTAACCCTAACCCGAACCCTAACCTTAACCAGACCCTAACCATAACCCTAACCCTAAACCGAATCCTAACCCTAAACCTAACCCGACCCCTAACCCGAACCCTAACACGAACCCTAACCCTAACCCTAACCCTAACCCTAACCCGAAACCTAACCCTAACCCTAGCCCGAACCCTAACCCTAACTCGAACCCTAAACCTAACCCTAACCCGAACCCTAAACCTAAACCGAACCCTAACCCTACCCGAAACCTAAACCGAACCCAACCTTAACCCGAACCCTAAACCTAACCCGATCCCGAACCCTAACCCGAACCCTAACCCGAAAACTAACCCTAACCCTAACCCTAAACCGAACCTTAAACCTAATCCGAACCCTATCCCTAACTCAAACCCTAACCCTAACCCGAACCCTAACCCGAACCCCAACCCGAACACTAAACCTAACCCTAACTCGAAACCTGACCCGAACCCTAACCCTAACCCTAACCCGAACCCTAACCCTAACCCTAACCCGAACCCTAACCCGAACACTAACCCTAACCCTAACCCTCACCCGAACCCTATCCCTAACCCGAAACCGAACCCTAACCCTAACCCTAACCCGACCCCGAACCCTAACCCGAACCCTAACACTAACCCTAATCCGAACCCTAACCCTAAACCTAACCCTAACACGAACCCTAACCCTAATCCGAACCCTAACCCTAACCCTAACCCTAACCCGAACCTTAACCCGAACCCTAACCCTAACCCG
>JAVLSZ010000126.1:502500-512500 GCA_032313775.1 Urocyon cinereoargenteus
CCTAACCCTTTACCCGAATCCTAACCCTAACCGAAAACCTAACCCTAACCCTAAGCCTAACCCGAAACCTAACCCGAACCCTAACCCGAACCCCAACCCTAACCCTAACCCGAAACCTAACCCGAACCCTAACCCGAACCCCAAACCTAACCCTAACCCGAAGCCTAACCCTAACCCGAACCCTAACCCTAACCCTACCCGAATCCTAACGCTAACCCTAACCAGAACCCTAACCCGAACCCTAACCCTAACCCTAACCCTAACCCAAACACTAACCCTAAACCTAACCCGAACCCTAACCCTAAATCTAACCCGAACCCTAACCCTAACCTTAACCCTAACCCGAACCCGAACCCTAACCCTAACCCGAACCCTAACCCTAAACCTAACACTAACCCGAACCCGAACCCTAACCCTAACACTAACCCTAACACTAACACCTAAACCTAACCCGAACCCTAAACCTAACCCGAACCCTAACCCTAACCCTAACCCTAACCCAAACCCTAACCTTAACCCTAACCCTAACCCTAACTTGAACCCTAACCCGAACCCTAACCCTAACCCTAACCCTAACCCGAACCCTAACCCGAACTCTAACTCGACCCTAACCCTAACCCAAAACCTAACCCTAACCCGAACCCTAACCCGAACCCTAACCCAAACCCGAACAATAACCCGAACCCGAACCCTAACCCTAACCCTAACTCTAACCCAAACACTAACCCGAATCCTAACTCGAACCCTAACCATAACCCGAACCCGAACCCGAACACTAACCCTAACCCTAACACGAACCCGAACCCTAACCCTTACCCTAACGAGAACCCTAAACCTAACCCGAACCCTAACCCTAACCCTAACCCCGAACCCGGACACTAACCCTAAACCTAACCCTAAACCGAACCCTAACCGGAACCCTAACCCGAACCCCAACCCTAACCCTAACCCGAACCCGAAACCGAACCCTAACCCTAACCCGAACCCTAACCCTAACCCGACCCTAACCCTAACCTTAACCCTAACCCGAATCCTAACCCTAACCCTAATCCGACCCCTAACCCGAACCCTAACACGAACCCTAACCCTAACCCTAAACCTAACCCGAACCCTAACCCTAACCCTAGCCCGAACCCTAACCCTAACCTGTCCCCCTAAACCTAACCGTAACCCGAACCCTAAACCTAACCCGAACCCGAACCCTAACCCTACCCGAAACCTAAACCGAACCCAATCCTTAACCCGAACCCTAACCCTAACCAGATCCCTAACCCTAACCCGAACCCTAACCCTAACCCTGACCCTAAACCGAAACTTAAACCTAACCCGAAACCTATCCCTAACCCTAACACTAACCCTAACCCGAACCCTAACCCGAACCCTAACCCGAACCCTAACCCTAACCCTAACTCGAACCCTAACCCGAACCCTAAACCTAACCCTAAACCGAACCCTAACCCTAACCCTAACCCGATCCCGAACCCTAACCCAAACCCTAACACTAACCCTAATCCGAACCCTAACCCTAACCCTAACCCTAAAACGAAACCTAACCCTAATCCGAACCCTAACCCTAACCCTAACCCTAACCCTAACCCGAACTTTAAACCGAACCCTAACCCTAATCCGAACCCTAACCCTAACCCTAACCCTAACCCGAACACTAACCCTAAACGGAACCCTAAACCTAAACCTAACCCTAACACTAACCCGAACCCTAACCCTAACCCTAACCTAACCCTAATCTGAACCCTAACCCTAACCCTAACCCTAACCCTAACCCTAACCCGAACACTAAATCCCTAACCCTAACCCGAAACCTAACCCTAACCCTTACCCGAACACGAACCCTAACCCCTAACCCTAACCCGAACCCGAACCCTAAACCTAACCCTAACACTAACCCTAACCCGAACTCGAACCCTAACCCTAACCCGAAACCTAACCCTAACCCTAACCCTAACCCGAACCCTAACCCGAACCCTAAACCTAAACCTAATCCGAAACAAAACCCTAACACGAACCCTAACCCTAACCCGAACCCGAAACCTAACCCTAACCCTAAAACTAACCCTCACCCTAACCCTAACCCGAACCCGATTCCTATCCATAACCCTAACCCTAACCCTAACCGGAACCCGAACCCGAACCCTAAACCTATCCCTAACCCGAACCCTAACCCTAACCCGAACCCTGACCCTAACCCTAACCCGAATCCTAACCCTAACCCTAACCCCAAACCTAACCCTAAACCGAACCCTAACTCTAATCCGATCCCGAACCCGAAACCTAACCCTAACCAGAACCCTAACCCTAACCCTAACCCTAACCCGAACCCTAACGCAAACCCGAACCCTAAACCGAACCCGAACCTTAACCATAACCCGAACCCGAAACCTAACCTAAACCGAACCCTAACCCTAACCCTAACCCGAACCCTAACCTAACCCTCACCCGAACCCTAACCCGAACCCGAACCCTAACCCTAACCCTACCCGAATCCTAACCCTAACCCTAACCCGAACCCTAACCAGAACCCTAACCCTAAACCTAACCCTAACCCAAACCCTAACCCTAACCCTAACACGAACCCTAACACTAAATCTAACCCGAAACCTAACCCTAACCCTAACCCGAACCCTAACCCTAACCCGAACCCTAACCCTAACCCGAACCCTAACCCTAACCCTAACCCTAACCCTAACCCGAACACGAACCCTAACCCTAAACCTAACCCTAACCCTAATCCTAACCCTAACGCTAACACGAACCCTAACCCTAACCCTAACACTAACCCTAACCCTAACCCCTAACCCTAACCCTAACCCTAACACTAACCCTTACCCTAAAACCTAACCCTAACCCTAACCCAAACCCTAACCCGAACCCTAACCATAACCCGAACCCTAACCCGAAACCAAACCGTAACCCTAACCCGAATCCTAACCCTAACCCTAACCCTAACCCTAACCCTAACCCTAACCCGAAACCGAACCCTAACCCTAACCCTAACCCGAACCCGAACCCGAACCCTAACCCTAAACCTCACCCTAAACCTAATCCTAACCCTAACGCTAACCCTAACCCTAACCCTAACCCTAACCCTAACCCTAAACCCTAACCCTAACCCTAACCCTAACCCTAACCCTAAAACCTAACCCTAACCCTAACCCGAACCCTAAACCTCACGCTAACTCGAACCCTAACCCTAACCCGAAACCAAACCCTAACCCTAACCCGAATCCTAACCCTAACCCTAACCCGAACACTAACCCGAACCCTAAACCTAACCCTAACCCGAACCCGAACCCTAAACCTAACCCGAACCCTAACCCTAACCCTAAACCGAACCCGAACCCTAACCCGAACCCTAACCCTAAACCTAACCCGAACCCAAACCCTAACACAAACCCTAACCCTAACCCGAACCCGAACCCTATCCCTAACCCTAAACCTAACCCGCACCCTAACCCTAACCCGAACCCGATCCCTAACCCTAACCCTAACCCTAACCCTAACCCGAACCCGAACCCGAACCCTAAACCTATCCCTAACCCCAACCCTAACCCTAACCCGAAACCTAACCCTAACCCTAACCCGAAACCTAACCCTAACCTAACCCGAAACCTAACCCTAACCCGAACCCTAAACCTAACCCGAACCCGAACCCGAACCCTAACCCTAACCCGAACCCTAACCCTAACCCGAACCCGAACCCTAACCCTAACCCGAACCCTAACCCTAACCCTAACCCTAACCCAAACCCTAACCCTAGCCCGAACCCTAACCCTAAATCTAACCAGAACCCTAACCCTAACCCTAACCCTAACCCTAACCCGAACCCGAACCCTAACCCTAACCCGAACCCTAACCCTAACCCTAACCCTAACCCTAACCCGAACCCTAACCCTAACCCTAAACCTAAACCTAACCCTAATCCTAACCCTAACGCTAACCCTAACCCTAACCCTAACCCTAACCCTAACCCCTAACCCTAACCCTAACCCTAACCACAACCATAACCCTAAAACCTAACCCTAACCCTAACCCTAACCCTAACCCGAACACTAACCCTAACCCTAACCCTAACCTGAACCCGAACCCTAAACCTAACCATAACCCTAACCCCTAACCCTAACCCGAACCCTAAACCTAGCCCGAACCCTAACCCTAACCCTAACCCGAACCATAACCCTAACCCTAACCCTAACCCTAACTCGAACCCTAAACCGAACCCTACCCTAACCCTAACCCTAACATGAACCCTAACCCGAACTCTAACTCGACCCTAACCCTAACCCAAACCCTAACCATAACCCGAACCCTAACCCTAACCCTAAACCGAACCCTTACCCTAACACGAACCCTAACCCTAACTCGAAACCTAACCCTAACCCTAACCCAAACCCTAACCATAACCCGAACCCTAAGCCTAACCCTAACCCTAACCCGAACCCGAACCCTAACCCTAACCCGAAACCTAACCCGAACCCTAACCCTAACCCTAACCTGAAAACTAACCCCTAACCCTAACCCGAACCCTAACACTAACCCGAACCCTAAACCTAACCCTAACTCTAACCCTAAACCTAACCCTAACCCGAACCCTAACCCTAACCCGAACCCTAACCCGAACCCGAACCCTAACCCTAACCCTAACCCTGTCCCTAACACGAACCCTAACCCTAACCCGAACTCGAACCTTAACCCTAAACCTAACCTGAACACTAACAACTAAACCTAACCCGAAACCTAATCTAACCCGAACCCTAAGCCTAACCCTAACCCTAACCCTAACCCTAACCCGAAACCTAACCCTAACCCTAACTCTAACCCTAAACCTAACCCTAACCCGAACCCTAACCCTAACCCGAACCCTACCCCGAACCCTAACCCGAACCCGAAACCTAACCCTAACCCTAACCCTAAACCTACGCCTAACCCTGACACGAACCGTAACCCTAACACGAACCTGAACCCTAACCCTAACCCGAACCCGAACCCTAACCCGAACCCGAACGCTAACCCTAACCCTAACCCTAACCCTAACACGAACCCTAACGCTAACCCGAACCCGAAACCTAACCCTAACACTAAACCTAACCCGAACCTTAACCCGAACCCTATCCCGAACCCGAACCCTAACCCTAACCCTAACCCTAACCCGAACACTAACCCTACCGCGAACCCTAAACCTAAACCTAACCCTAATCCTAACCCGAACCCTAACCCTCACCCTAACCAACCCTAATCCGAACCCTAACCCTAACCTTAACCCTAACACTAACCCTAACACTAACCCCTAACCCTAACACGAAACCTAAACCTAACCCTTATCCGAACATGAACCCTAACCCCTAACCCTAACCCGAACCCGAACCCTAAACCTAACCCTAACCTGAACACTAAACCCTAACCCTAACCCGAACCCGAACCCTAACTCGAACCCTAACCCTAACCCTAATCCGAACCCGAACCCTAACCCTAACCCTAACCTGAACCCGAAACCTAACCCTAACCCTAACCCTAACCCGAACCCTAAACCTAAACCTAACCCTAACCCTATCCCGAACCCTAACTCTAACCCGAACCCTAATCCGAACCCTCAACCGAACCATAACCCTAACCCTAACCCTAACCCGAACCGTAACCCTAACCCGAACCCTAACCCGAACCCTAACCCGAACCCTAACACTAACCCTAACCCGAACCCTAACCCTAACCCTTAGACGAACCCTAACCCGAACCCTAACCCGAACCCTAACACGAACCCTAACCCTAACCCTCACCCGAACCCTAACCCGAACCCTAACACTAACCCTAACCCTAACCCGAAACCTAAACCTAACCCTAACCGGAACCCTAACTCTAACCCTAACCCGAACCCGAACCCTAACCCTTTACCCGAATCCTAACCCTAATCAGAACCCTAACCCGAACCCTAACCCTTAACCTAACCCCGAACCCGAACCCTAACCCTATCCCTAACCCTAACCTGAACCCTAACCCGAACCCTAAACCGAACCCCAACCCTAACCCTAACCCGAACCCGACCCTAACCCTAACCCGAACCCTAACCCTAACCCGAACCCTAACACTAACCCTAACCCGAATCCTAACCCTAACCCTAACCCGACCCCTAACCCGAACGCTAACACGAACCCTAAACCTAACCCTAACCATAACCCTAACCCGAACCCTAACCCTAACCCGAACCCTAACCCTAACCCGAACCCTAACCCTAACCCTAACCCGTACCCTAACCCTAACCCGAACCCGAACCCTAACCCTAACCCGAAACCTAACCCGAACCCAACCCTAACCCGAACCCTAACCCTAACCCGAACCCTAACCCTAACCCTAAACCTAAACCGAAACCTAAACCTAACCCGAACCCTAACCCTAAACCAAACCGAACCCTAACCCGAACCCTAACCCTAACCCTAACGCTAACCCTAACCCTAACCCCTAACACTAACCCTAATCCTAACCCGAAACCGAAACCTAACACTAACCCTAACCCCTAACCCTAACCCGAACCCGAACCCTAACCATTACCCGAACCCGAACCCTAACCCTAACCCGAACCCTAACCCTAACCCTAACCCGAACCCTAAACCTAACCCTAACCCTAACCCTAACCCGAACCCGAACCCTAACCCTAACCCGAACCCTAACCCTAACCCAAACCCTAACCCTAACCCGAACCATAACACTAACCCTAAACCTAACCCTAACCCTAATCCGAACCCTAACGCTAACCCGAACCCTAACCCTAACACTAACCCTAAACCTAACCCTATCCCCTAACCCTAACCCTAACCCTAACCCTAACCCTAAAACCTAACCCTAACCCTAACCCTAACCTTAACCCTATCCCGAACACTAACCCTAATCCTAACTCGAACCCTAACCCTAACCCTAACCCTAACCCGAACCCTAACCCTAACCATAACCCTAACCCCTAAACCTAACCCGAACCCTAAACCTAACCCGAAACCTAACCCTAACCCTAACCCAAACCCTAACCCTAACCCTAAACCTAAACCTAACTTGAAACCTAACCCGAACCCTAACCCTAACCCTAACCCTAAACCGAACCCTAACCCGAACTATACCTCGACCCTAACCCTAACCCCTAACCCTAACCCTAACCAGAAACCTAACCCTTAACCGAACCCAAACCCTAACCCTAACCCGAACCCTAACCCTAACCCTAACCCTAACCCAAACCCTAACCCGAACCCGAACAATAACCCGAACCCGAACCCTAACCCTAACCCTAACCCTAACCCAAACACTAACCCGAATCCTAACTCGAACCCTAACCATAACCCGAACCCGAACCCGAACCCTAACCCTAACCCTAACACGAACCCGAACCCTAACCCTTACCCTAACCCGAACCCTAACCCTAACCCTAACCGGAACCCTAACCCTAACCCGAAACCTAACCCTAACCCTAACCCTAACCCTAACCCTAACCCGAACCCGAACCCTAACCCTAATCCTAACCCTAACCCTAACCCTAATCCTAACCCTAACGCTAACCCTAAACCTAACCCTAACACTAACACTAACACTAACCCCTAACCCTAACCGGAAACCTAAACCTAACCCTTATCCGAACCCGAACCCTAACCCCTAACCCTAACCCGAACCCGAACCCTAAACCTAACCCTAACCCTAAACCTAACCCTAACCCTAACCCGAACCCGAACCCTAACCCTAACCCGAACCTTAACCCTGACCCTAACCCGAAACCAAAACCGAACCCTAACCCGAACCCTAACCCTAAACCTAACCCGAACCCAAACCCTAACACGAACCCTAAACCTAACACGAACCCTAACCCTAACCCGAACCCGACCCCTAACTCTAACCTTAAACCTAACCCGAACCCTAACCCTAAACCTAACCCGAAACCTAACCCGAACCCTAACCCTAACCCTAACCCTAACCCGAACCCTAACCCGAACCCTAACACTAACCCTAACCCGAACCCTACCCCTAACCCTAACCTGAACACTAACCCCTAACCCTAACCCGAACCCGAACCCTAACTCGAACCCTAACCCTAACCCTAATCCGAACCCGAACCCTAACCCCAATCCTAAACCGAACCCGAAACCTAACCCTAACCCTAACCCTAACCCGAACCCTAACCCTAACCCTAACCCTATCCCGAACCCTAACTCTAACCCGAACCCTAAACCGAACCCTCAACCGAACCCTAACCCTAACCCTAACCCTAACCCGAAACGTAACTCTAACCCGCACCCTAACCCGAACCCTAACCCTAACCCGAACCCTAACCCGAACCCTAACCCGAACCCTAACACTAACCGTAACCCGAAACCTAACCCTAACCCTAACACGAACCCTAACCCGAACCCTAACCCTAACCCTAACCCGAACCCTAACCCTAACCCTCACCCGAACCCTAACCCGAACCCTAACACTAACCCTAACCCTAACCCGAAACCTAAACCTAACCCTAACCGGAATCCTAACCCTAACCCTAACCCGAACCCGAACCCTAACCCTTTACCCGAATCCTAACCCTAACCAGAACCCTAACCCGAACCCTAACCCTTAACCTAACCCCGAACCCGACCCTAACCCGAACCCGAACCCTAACCCTTTACCCGAATCCTAACCCTAACCTGAACCCTAACCCGAACCCTAAACCGAACCCCAACCCTAACCCTAACCCGAACCCGACCCTAACCCTAACCCGAACCCTAACCCTAACCCGAACCCTAACCCTAACCCTAACCCGAACCCTAACCCTAACCCTAACCCGACCCCTAACCCGAACGCTAACACGAACCCTAAACCTAACCCTAACCAGAAGCCTAACCCGAACCCTAACCCTAACCCTAACCCTAACCCAAACCCGAACACTAACCCTAAACCGAACCCTAAACCTAAACCTAACCCTAACACTAACCCGAACCCTAACCCTAAACCTAACCTAACCCTAATCCGAACCCTAACCCTAACCCTAACCCTAACCCTAACCCGAACACTAACCCCTAGCCCTAACCCGAAACCTAACCCTAACCCTTACCCGAACACGAACCCTAACACCTAACCCTAACCCGAACCCGAACCCTAAACCTAACACTAACCCTAACCCTAACCCTAACCCGAACTCGAACCCTAACCCTAACCCGAACCCTAACCCTAACCCTAACCCGAACCCGAACCCTAACCCGAACCCTAACACTAAACCTAACCCGAAACAAAACCCTAACACGAACCCTAACCCTAACCCGAACCCGAAACCTAACCCTAACCCTAATCCTAACCCGCACCCTAACCCTAACCCGAACACGATTCCTAACCCTAAACCTAACCCTAACCCTAACCCGAACCCGAACCCTAACCCTAACCCGAACCCTAACCCGAACCCTAACCCTAATCCGAACCCTAACCCTAACCCTAACCCGAACCCTAACCCTAACCCTAACCCGAAACCTAAACCTAACCCGAACCCTAAACCTAACCCGAACCCGAACCCGAACCCTATCCTAACCCGAACCCTAACCCTAACCCTAACCCGAACCCTAAACCTAACCCTAACCCGAACCCTAACCCTAACCCGAACCCTAACCCTAACCCTACCCGAATCCTAACCCTAACCCTAACCCAAACCCTAACCCGAACCCTAACCCGAACCCTAACCCTAAATCTAACCCGAACCCTAACCCTAACCCTAACCCTAACCCTAACCCGAAACCGAACCCTAACCATAACCCGAACCCTAACCCTAACCCTAACCCTAACCCGAACCCGAACCCTAACCCTAACCCTAACCCTAACCCTAACCCCTAAACCTAACCCGAACCCTAAAACTAACCCGAACCCTAACCCTAACCCTAACCCAAACCCTAACCCTAACCCTAACCCTAAACCTAACTTGAACCCTAACCCGAACCCTAACCCTCACCCTAACCCTAACCCGAACCCTAACCCGAACTCTAACTCGACCCGA
>JAVLSZ010000126.1:527500-535000 GCA_032313775.1 Urocyon cinereoargenteus
ACCTTAACCCTAAACCTAATCCGAACCCCAACCTAAACCTAACCATAACTCGTACCCTAACCCTAACCCGAACCCTGACCCTAATCCTAGTCCTAACCCATAACCTAGCCTAACCCATACTCTAATCCTAACCCTAAACCTAATCCTAACCCTAACCCGCATTGTAACACTAGCCCGTACCATAACCCTAACCCTAACCCATACCTTAACACTAACCCCAACCCTAACCCTAACCCATAACACAACCCTAACGCTAACCCTAACCCATACCCTAAACCTAACCCATACCCTAACCCTAAAACTAACCCGTAACCTAACCCCAACCCTAACCCTAACCCGTATCATAACCCTATCCCTAACCTTAACCCTGACCCTAACCCTAACCCTAACCATAACCCTATCCGTACACTAAACCTAACCCTAACCCTAACACAAACCCTTCCCATACTCTAACCCTAACCCTAACCCTAAACCTAACCCTGACCTTACCCTAACTCTAACCCTTACCTTAAACCTAACCCGTACACTAACCCTAACCCTAACCCTAATCTGTACCCCAAACCTAAACCTAACCATAACTCGTACCCTAACCCTAACCCGAACCCTGACCCTAATCTTAGTCCTAACCCATACCCTCAGCCTAACCCATACTCTAATCCTAACCCTAAACCTAACCCTAACCCTAACCCGTACACAAAACCTAACCCTAACCCCTGACCTAACCCGTACCCAACCCTATCCCGAACCCTTACCCTAACCCTAACCCCTACCCTGGCTCTAAGCCTAACCCTAACCCGCACCCTAAACTTAAACTAACCCTAACCCATCCAATATCCCTTAACCGTACCATAACCCTAACACATACCCTAAACCTAACCCTAACCTTAACCATAACCCTGACCTCTATCCTAACCCTAAAACAAACCTGTACCCTAATCCCAACCCTAACCCTAATCTGTACCATAACCCTATCCCAAACGCTAACCCTGACCCTAAACCTAACCCTAACCCGTACCCTAATCCTAACCCTACCCTTAACCCTAACGCTAACCCTCACCTAAACCTAACCCTAATCCGTACCCTAACACTAACCCGTAACCTAAAACTAACCTAACACTACACATAACCCATACGCTAACCCTATCCTGTACCCTAAACCTAACCCTAACCCGTAACCTAACCCTAACCCTAACCCTAACCCTATCGGTACACTAACCCTAACCCTAAACCTAACCGTAACCCAAACCCGTACCTAACCCTAACCCTAACCCATACCCTAACCCTACCCATTTCCTAACCCTAACCCTAAATATAACCCCTAACCCTAACACTAACCCTAACCCTTACCCTAACCCGTACCCTGGCGGTAAACCTAACCCGTACCCTAACACTAACCCAAACCCGTACTCTAACCCTAACCCTAACCCGCACCCTAAACTTAACCCTAACCCTAACCCAAACCATAAACCTTAACCGTAACCTAACCCTAACCCATACCCTAAACATAACGCTAACCTTAACCATAACCCTAACCCGTACCCTAACTCTAAATCTAACCCGTACCCTAACCCCAGCCCTAACCTTAATACGTACCCTAACACTAACCCTAACCCTAACCCTGACCCTAAACCTAACCCTAACCCTTACACTAATCCTAACCCTAACCCTGACCCTAAACCTAACCCTAACCCGTACCCAAACTCTAAACCATAACCTAAACCTAACCGTAACCCTAAACTTAACACGTACGCTAACCCTCTCCCGTACCCTAAACCTAACCCTAACCCTTATCCTAACCCTGAACCTAACCCTAAACCTAACCTGTACATTAACCCTAACCCTAACCCTAACCATACTCTAACCCTAACACTAACCCTCACCTTAACCATAACCCGTACTGTAACCCTATACCATACCATAACCCTAAAACTAACCCGTACCCTAAACCTAACCCGTACCCTAAACCTAACCCGGACCCTAACCCTAACCCTAACCCTAAACCTAACCCGTACCCTAAACCTAACCCTAACAATAACTCTAACCCTAACCCTGACCCTAACCCTGAACCTAACCCTACCACTAACCCGTACCCTAAGCCTAACCCTAAAACTAACCCTAATCCTAAACTTAACCCATACGCTAACCCTATCCCGTACACTAAACCTAACCCTAACCCGTATCCTAACTCTAAACCTAACCCGAAACCGAACCCTAACCCTAAACCTAACCCGTACCCTAACCCTACCTGTAGCCTAACACTAAATCTAACCCTAATCCCTAACCCTAACCCTAAACCTAACCCTTACCCTAACCCATACCCAAATGGTTAACCTAACCCGTACCCTAACACTAACCCAAAACCGTACTCTAACCCTAACCCTGAACCAAACCCGCACCCTACATTTAAACCTAACCCTAACCCAAAACATAACCCTTAACCGTAACCTAACCCTAACCCATACCCTAACCCTAACCTTAACCTTAACCGTAACCCTAACCCGTACCCTAACCTTAAAACTAACCCGTACCCTAACCCCAACCCTAACCCTAACCCGTACCCTAACACTAACCCGTACCCTAAAACTAACCCTTACCCTAACCGTAAACCTAACCCGTACCCTAACCCTAAACGTAACCCTAACCCGTACCCAAACCCTAAACCTAACCAGTACCCTAACCCTAACCCTAACCCGCACACTAAACCTAACCCTAACCCTAGACCTAACACGTACAATAAACCTATCCCGTACCGTAAACTTAATGCTATACCGTACCGTAAACCTAACACTAACCCTAACCCTAACCCTAACCCTAACCCTAACACGTACACTAACACTAACCCGAACCCTAACCCAAACCCTAACCCTAAACGTACACTAACCCTAACCCTAACACGAACCCTAACACTAACCCTAACCCGTACTCTAAACTAACCCTAACCTTAAACCTAAACCTATTTCGTACTCTAACCCTAACCCTAAACCTAACACTAACCATAACCCTAACACTAAACCTAACCCTTTCTCTAACCCTAACCCTAACCCTAACACTAACCCTAAACCCCTACTATAACCCTAACCCTAAACCTAACCCTAACCCTAACCCTAACTCGTACCATAACCCGAACCCGTACCCTAACACTAACCCTAACCCTAAACCTAAACCTAACCCTGACCGTAACCCTAAACCTAATCCCGTACCCTAACCCTAACCCTAACCCGCATCCTAAACCTAAACATAACCCTAGACCTAACACGTAACCTAACCCTAACCGGTACCCTAATACTAACCCCAACCCTAACCCTAAGCCATACCATAACCTAACGCTAACCCTAACCCGTACCCTAAACCTAACCCGTACCCTAAACCTAACCCGTACCCTATCCCTAACCCGATGACTAACCCTAACCCACACCCTAAACCTAACCCTAAACCTAGACCTAAACCGTACCCTAAACCTAACCCACACCCTAAACCTAACCCTTACTTTAAAAGTAACCCTAACCCATACCCTAACCCTAAAACTAACCCGTACCCTAAACCCAACCCTAACCCTAACACATAGCCTAACACTAACCCTAACCCTTACCCTGACCCAAAACCTAACCCTAAACGGTACACTAACCCTAACCCTAACCCTAACCCGCAACATAAACTTAACCCTAACCAGTACCCTAACCCTAACCCGTAAACTAAACCTAAACCAAACCCTAAACTTAACCCGTACGCTAATCCTATCCCGTACTCTAAACCTAACACTAACCCGTAACCTAACCCTAAACCTAATCCTAAGCCTAACCCATACATTAACCCTAACCCTAACCCTAACACTAACCCTACCCTGTACTCTAACCCTAACACTAACCCTAAACCTATCCCATACCCTAACCCTAACCCTAACCTTTTCCCTAACCCTAACAGTAACCCTAACCCGTACTCTATCCCTAACCCTAACCCTAACCCGTATTGTAACACTAACCCTTACCATAACCCTAAGCTAACCCATACCCTAACACTAACCCCAACCCTAACCCTAACCCATAACACAACCCTAACACTAACCCTAACCCGTACCCTAAACCTAACCCATACCCTAACCCTAAAACTAACCCGTAACCTAACCCCAACCCTAACCCTAACCCGTATCATAACCCTATCCCTAACCTTAACCCTGACCCTAACCCTAACCCTAACCCTAACCCTATCCGTACACTAAACCTAACCCTAACCCTAACACAAACCCTTCCCATACTCTAACCCTAACCCTAACCCTAAACCTAACCCTGACCTTACCCTAACTCTAACCCTTACCTTAAACCTAACCCGTACACTAACCCTAACCCTAACCCTAATCCGTACCCCAAACCTAAACCTAACGTAACTCGTACCCTAACCCTAACCCGAACCCTGACCCTAATCCTAGTCCTAACCCATACCCTAAGCCTAACCCATACTCTAATCCTAACCCTCAACCTAACCCTAACCCTAACCCGTACACTAAACCTAACCCTAACCCTTGACCTAACCCGTACCCAACCCTATCCCGAACCCTTACCCTAACCCTAACCCCTACCCTGGCTCTAAGCCTAACCCTAACCCGCACCCTAAACCTAAACCAAACCCTAACCCATACAATATCCCTTAACCGTACCATAACACTAACACATACCCTAACCCTAACCCTAACCTTAACCGTAACCCTGACCTCTATCCTAACCCTAAAACTAACCTGTACCCTAACCCCAACCCTAACCCTAATCTGTACCATAACCCTATCCCAAACGCTAACCCTGACCCTAAACCTAACCCTAACCCGTACCCTAATCCTAACCCTACCCTTAACCTTAACGCTAACCCTCACCTAAACCTAACCCTAACCCGTACCCTCACACTAACCCGTAACCTAAACCTAACCTAACACTACACTAAACCCATACGCTAACCCTATCCGTACCCTAAACCTAACCCTAACCCGTAACCTAACCCTAACCCTAACCCTAACCCTATCGGTACACTAACCCTAACCCTAACCCTAACCCTAACCCTAACCCTAAACTAAACCCGTACCTAACCCTAACCCTAACCCATACCCTAACCCTACCCATTTCCTAACCCTAACCCTAAATATAACCCCTAACCCTAACACTAACCCTAACCCTTACCCTAACCCGTAACCTGGCGGTAAACCTAACCCGTACCCTAACACTAACCCAAACCCGTACTCTAACCCTAACCCTAACCCGCACCCTAAACTTAACCCTAACCCTAACCGAAACCATAAACCTTAACTGTAACCTAACCCTAACCCATACCCTAAACATAACCCTAAACTTAACCATAACCCTAACCCGTACCCTAACTCTAAATCTAACCCGTACCCTAACCCCAACCCTAACCTTAATACGTACCCTAACACTAACCCTAACCCTAACCCTGACCCTAAACCTAACCCTAACCCTTACACTAATCCTAACCCTAACCCGCTCCCTAAACCTAACCCTAACCCGTACCCAAACCCTAAACCATAACCTAAACCTAACCGTAACCCTAAACTTAACACGTACACTAACCCTCTCCCGTACCCTAAACCTAACCCTAACCCTTATCCTAACCCTAAACCTAACCCTAAGCCTACCCTGTATATTAACCCTAACCCTAACCCTAACCATACTCTAACCCTAACACTAACCCTCACCTTAACCATAACCCGTACTGTAACCCTATACCGTACCATAACCCTAAAACTAACCCGTACCCTAAACCTAACCCGTACCCTAAACCTAACCCGGACCCTAACCCTAACCCTAACCCAAACCCTAACCCGTACCCTAAACCTAACCCTAACAATAACTCTAACCCTAACCCTGACCCTAACCCTGAACCTAACCCTACCTCTAACCCGTACCCTAAGCCTAACCCTAAAACTAACCCTAATCCTAAACTTAACCCATACGCTAACCCTATCCCGTACACTAAACCTAACCCTAACCCGTATCCTAACTCTAAACCTAACCCGAAACCGAACCCTAACCCAACCCTAACCCGTACCCTAACCCTACCTGTAGCCTAACACTAAATCTAACCCTAATCCCTAACCCTAACCCTAAACCTAACCCTTACCCTAACCCGTACCCAAATGGTAATCCTAACCCGTACCCTAACACTAACCCAAAACCGTACTCTAACCCTAACCCTAAACCAAACCCGCACCCTAAACTTAACCCTAACCCTAACCCAAAACATAACCCTTAACCGTAACCTAACCCTAACGCATACCCTAACCCTAACCTTAACCTTAACCGTAACCCTAACCCGTACCCTAAACCTAACCCTAACCCGAACCCGAACCCTAACCCTAACCCTAACCCGAACCCTAACCCTAAACCTAACCCTAACCCTAACACGAACCCGAACCCTAACCCTAACCCGAACCCTAACCCTAACCCTAACCCTAACCCGAACCCTAACCCTAACCCTAAAACTAACCCTAACCCTAACCCGAAACCTAACGCTAACCCGAACCCTAACCCTAACCCTAAACCTAACCCTAACCCCTAACCCTAACCCTAACCCTAACCCTAACCCGAAAACCTAACCCTAAACCTAACCCTACCCTAACCCGACTACTAACCCTAACCCTAACCCTAACCCGAACCCGAACCCGAACCCTAACCCTAACCCGAACCCTAACCCTAACCCTAACCCTAACCCGAACCCGAACCCTAACCCTAACCCGAACCCTAACCCTAACCCTAACCCTAACCCGAAGCCTAACCCTAACCCTAAACCTAACCCTAACCCTAACCCGAACCCTAACGCTAACCCGAACCCTAAACCTAACCCTCACCCTAACACTAACCCCTAACCCTAACCCTAACCCTAACCCTAACCCTAAAACCTAACCCTAAACCTAACCCTACCCTAACCCGACTACTAACCCTAAACCTAACCCGAACCCTAACCCTAACCGTAAACCTAACCCTAACCCGAACCCTAACCCTAACCCGAACCCTAACACTAACCCTAACCCTAACCCGAACCCGAACCCTAACCCGAACCGTACCCCTAACCCAAATCCGAAACCTAACCCTAACCCTAAACCTAACCCTAACCCGAAACCGAACCCTAAGCCTAACCCTAACCCGAACCATAACCCTAACCCTAAACCGAAACCTAACCCTAACCCGAACCCTAACAGTAACCCGAACCCGAACCCGAACCCTAACCCTAACCCGAACCCTAACCCTAAACCTAACCCTAACCCGAACCCTAAACAAACCCGGAACCCTAAGCCGAACCCGAACCCTAACCATAACCTGAACCCGAACCCTAACCCTAACCTGAACCCTAACCGTAACCCTAACCCGAACCCTAAACCTAACCCTAACCCGAACCCTAAACCTAACCCTAACCCGAACCCTAACCCTAACCCGAATCCTAAACCTAACCCTAACCCGAACCCTAACCCGAACCCTAAACCTAAACCTAACCCTAACCCAA
>JAVLSZ010000126.1:542500-587500 GCA_032313775.1 Urocyon cinereoargenteus
AACCCTAACCCGAACCCTAACCCTATCCCGAACCCTAAACCGAACCCTAAACCGAACACTAACCATAACCCTAACCCTAACCCGAACCCTAACCCTAACCCGAACCCTAAACCTAACCTTAACCCTAACCCGAACCCTAACCCGAAACCTAACCCGTACCCTAACCCTAACCCTAACTCGAACCCTAACCCGAACCCTAACCCTAACCCTAACCCTAACCCGAACCCTAACCCGAACCCTAACCCTAACCCTAACCCTCACCCGAACCCTAACCCTAACCCTAAACCGAACCCTAACCCTAACCCTAACCCGAACACGTACCCTAACCCGAACCCTAACCCTAACCCTAATCCGAATCCTAACCCTAACCCTAACCCTAACCCTAACACGAAACCTAACCCTAACCCGAACCCGAACCCTAACCCTAACACTAACCCTAACCCTAACCCTAACCCTAACCCGAACTTTAACCCGAACCCTAACCCTAACCCGAACCCTAACCCTAACCCTAACCCTAACCCGAACACTAACCCTAACCCGAACCCTAACCCTAACCCTAACCCTAACCCGAACCCTAACCCTAACCCTAACCTAACCCTAAAACGAACCCTAACCCTAACTCTAACCCTAACCCTAACACTAACCCCTAACACTAACCCGAAACATAACCCTAACCCTTACACGAACCCGAACCCTAACCCCTGACCCTAACCCGAACCCGAACCCTAAACCTAACCCTAACACTAACCCTAACCCTAACCCGAACCCGAACCCTAACCCTAACCCGAACCCTAACCTAACCCTAACCCGTACACTAAAACTAACCCGAACCCTAACCGTAAACCTAACCCGAACCCAAACCCTAACACGAACCCTAACACTAACCCCAACCCGAACCCTAACCCTAACCCTAAACCTAACCCGCACCCTAACCCTAACACGAACCCGATCCCGAAACCTAACCCTAGCCCTAAAACTAACCCTAACCCGAACCGTAACCCTAACCCGAACCCGAAACCTAACCCTAACCCTAACCCTAAACCTAACCCTAACCCCAAAACTAACCCTAACACTAACCCTAACCCTAACCCGAACCCAAACCCTAACCCTAACCCTAACCCTAACACGAACCCGAATCCTAACATTAACCCCTAACCCTAAACCTAACCCTAAGCCGAACCCAAACCCGAACCCTAACCCTAATCCTAACCCGAACCCTAACCCTAACCATAACCCGAAACCTAAACCGAACCCTAATCCTAACCCTAACCCGAACACTAAACCGAACCCTAACCCTAACCCTAACCTGAACACTAACCAATAACCCTAACACGAAACTGAACCCGAACCCAAACCCTAACCCTAAACCGAACCCGAACCCTAACACTAACCCTAACCCGAACCCTAACCCTAACCCTAACCCTAACCCGAACCCGAACCCTAACCCTAACCCTAACCCAAACCCTAACCCTAACCCGAACCCTAACCCTAACCCGAACCCTAACCCGAACCCTAACCCTAACCCTAACCCTCACCCGAACCCTAACCCTAACCCTAAACCGAACCCTAACCCTAACCCTAACCCGAACACGTACCCTAACCCGAACCCTAACCCTAACCCTAACCCTAATCCGAATCCTAACCCTAACCCTAACCCTAACCCTAACACGAAACCTAACCCTAACCCGAACCCGAACCCTAACCCTAACACTAACGCTAACCCTAACCCTAACCCTAACCCTAACCCGAACTTTAACCCGAACCCTAACCCTAACCCGAACCCTAACCCTAACCCTAACCCTAACCCGAACACTAACCCTAACCCGAACCCTAACCCTAACCCTAACCCGAACCCGCACCCTAACCCTAACCCGAACCCTAACCCTAACCCTAACCCGTACACTAAAACTAACCCGAACCCTTACCCTAAACCTAACCCGAACCCAAACCCTAACACGAACCCTAACACTAAACCGAACCCGAACCCTAACCCTAACCCTAAACCTAACCCGCACCCTAACCCTAACCCGAACCTGATCCCTAACCCTAACCCTAACCCTAAACCTAACCCAAACCCGAACCCTAACCCTAACCCGAACCCGAAACCTAACCCTAACCCTAACCCTAACCCTAACCCTAACCCTAACACCAAACCTAACACTAACACTAACCCTAAACCTAAACCGAACCCTAACCCTAACCCTAACCCTAACCCGAAACCGAACCCGAACTCTAACTCTAACCCCTAACCCGAACACTAACCCTAACCCGACCCTAAACCTAAACCGAACCCTAACCCTAACCCTAACCCTAACCCTAACATTAACCCCTAACCCTAACCCTAACCCGAACCCTAACCCGAACCCTAACCCTAATCCTAACTCGAACCCTAACCCTAACCATAACCCGAACCCTAAACCGAACCCTAACCCTAACCCTAACCCTAACCGGAACCCTAAACCGAACCCTAACCCTAACCCTAACCTGAACACTAACCCCTAACCCTAACCCGAACCCGAACCCTAACCCGAAACCTAAACCTAACCCTAACCCGAACCCTAACCCTAACCCTAACCCTAACCCGAACCCTAACACTAACATTAACCCTAACCCTAACCCGAACCCTAACCCTAACCCTAACCCTAACCCTAAACCTAACCCGAACCCTAACTCTAACACGAACCCTAAACTGAACCCTAACCCGAACCCTAAACCTAACCCTAACCCGAACCGTAACCCTAACCCGAACCCTAACCCTAACCCTAACCCTAACCCTAACCCGAACCCTAACCCGAACCCTAACCCGAACCCTAACCCTAACCCTAACCCGAAACCTAACCCTAACCCTAACCCGAACCCTAACCCGAACACTAACCCTAACCCTAACCCGAACCCTAACCCTAACCCTAACCCGAACCCTAACCCGAACCCTAACCCTAACCCTAACCCTAACCCGAACCCTAAACCTAACCCTAACCGGAGCCCTAACCCTAACAATAACCCGAACCCGAACCCTAACCTTTTACCCGAATCCTAACCCTAAACCGAAATCTAACCCGAACCCTAACCCTAAACCTAACCCCGAACCCGAACCCTAACCCTAAACCTAACCCTAAACCGAACCCTAACCCGAACACTAACCCGAACCCCAACCCTAACCCTAACCCAACCACGAGCCTAACCCTAACCCTAACCCGAACCCTAACCCTAATCCGAACCCTAACCCTAACCCTAACCCTAACCCGAACCCTAACCCTAACCCGAACCCAAACACTAACCCGACCCCTAACCCTAACCCTAACCCTAACCCGAACCCTAACACTAACCAAAACCCTAACCCGAACCCAAACAATAACCCGAACCCGAACCCTAACCCTAACACTAACTCTAATCCAAACCCTAAACCGAACCCTAACTCGAACCCTAAACCTAACCCGAACCCGAACCCGAACCCGAAACCTAACCCTAACCCTAACACGCACCCGAACACTAACCCTAACCCTAATCCGAACCCTAACCCTAACCCGAACCCTAACCCTAACCCTAACCCCGAACCCGGACCCTATCCCTAAACTTAACCCTAACCCGAACCCTAAACCGAACCCTAACCCGAACCCCAACCCTAACCCTAACCCGAACCCGAACCCGAACCCTAAACCTAACCCGAACCCAAACCCTAACCCGACCCTAACCCTAACACTAACCCGAACCCGAACACTAACCCTAACCCTAACCCGACCCCTAACCCGAACCCTAACACGAACCCTAATCCTAACCCTAACCCTAACCCGACCCGAACCCGACCCTAACCTTTTACCCGAATCCTAACCCTAACCCGAACCCTAACCCGAACCCTAAACCTAAACCTAACCCCGAACCCGAAACCTAACCCTAACCCTAACCCTAACCCGACCCCTAACCCGAACCCTAACCCGAACCCCAACCCTAACCCTAACCCGACCACGACCCTAACCCTAACCCTAACCCGAACCCTAACCCTAATCCGAACCCTAACCCTAACCCTAACCCTAACCCGAACCCTAACCATAACCCTAACCGGACCCCTAACCCGAACCCTAACATGAACCCTAAACCTAACCCTAACCCTAACCCTAAACTGAAACCTAACCCTAACCCTAACCCGAACCCTAACCCGAAACCTAACCCTAACCCTAACCTGAACACTAACACCTAACCCTAACCCGAACCCTAACCCTAAACTGAACCCTACCCTAACCCTAACCCGAACCCTAACCCTAACTCGAACCCGAACCCTAACCCTAACCCGAAACCTAAACAGAACCCAACACTAACCCGGACCCTAACCCTAACCCGATCCCTAACCCTAACCCTAACCCTAACCCTAAACTAACCCGAACCCTAACCCTAACCCTAACTCTAACCCTAAACCTAATCCTAACCCGAACCCTAACCCTAACCCGAACCCTAACCCGAACCCTAAACCGAACCCTAAACCTAACCCTAACCCTAACCCGAACCAAAACCCTAACCTGAACCCTAAACCTAATCCTAACCCTAATCCTAACTCGAACACTAACCCGAACCCTAAACCTAACCCTAACCCGAACCCGAACCCTAACCCTAACCCGAACCCTAACCGTAACCCGAACCCTAACCCAAACCCTAACCCTAACCCTAAACCGAACCCTAACCCTAACCCGAACCCTACCCTAACCCGAACCCTAACCCTAACCCTAACCCGAACCCTAACCCTAACCCTAACCCGAACCTTAACCCGAACCCTAACCCTAACCCGCACCCTAACCCTAACCCGAACCTGATCCCTAAACCTAACCCTAACCCTAAACCTAACCCTAACCCGAACCCTAACCCTAACCCGAACCCTAACCCTAACACTAACCCTAACCCGAAACCTGAACCTAACCCGAAACTTAACCCTAAACATAACCCGAACCCTAACCCGAACACTAACCCTAACACTAACCCGAACCCTAACCCTAACCCGAAACCTAACCCTAACCCTAACCGCAACCCTAACCCTAACCCTAACCCGAACCCTAACCATAACCCGAAACCTAACTCTAACCCTAACCCTAACCCTAAACCGAACCCTAACCCTAACCCTAACCCGAACCCTAACCCGAAAGCTAACCCTAACCCTAACCTGAACACTAACCCCTAACCCTAACCCGAACCCTAACCCTAACCCGAACCCTAACCCTAACCCTAACCCGAACCCTAACCCTAACCCTAACCCGAACCCTAACCCTAACCTTAACTCTAACCCTAAACCTAACCCTAACCCGAACCCTAACCCTATCCCGAACCCTAAACCGAACCCTAAACCGAACACTAACCATAACCCTAACCCTAACCCGAACCCTAACCCTAACCCGAACCCTAAACCTAACCTTAACCCTAACCCGAACCCTAACCCGAAACCTAACCCGTACCCTAACCCTAACCCTAACTCGAACCCTAACCCGAACCCTAACCCTAACCCTAACCCTAACCCGAACCCTAACCCGAACCCTAACCCTAACCCTAACCCTCACCCGAACCCTAACCCTAACCCTAAACCGAACCCTAACCCTAACCCTAACCCGAACACGTACCCTAACCCGAACCCTAACCCTAACCCTAATCCGAATCCTAACCCTAACCCTAACCCTAACCCTAACACGAAACCTAACCCTAACCCGAACCCGAACCCTAACCCTAACACTAACCCTAACCCTAACCCTAACCCTAACCCGAACTTTAACCCGAACCCTAACCCTAACCCGAACCCTAACCCTAACCCTAACCCTAACCCGAACACTAACCCTAACCCGAACCCTAACCCTAACCCTAACCCTAACCCGAACCCTAACCCTAACCCTAACCTAACCCTAAAACGAACCCTAACCCTAACTCTAACCCTAACCCTAACACTAACCCCTAACACTAACCCGAAACATAACCCTAACCCTTACACGAACCCGAACCCTAACCCCTGACCCTAACCCGAACCCGAACCCTAAACCTAACCCTAACACTAACCCTAACCCTAACCCGAACCCGAACCCTAACCCTAACCCGAACCCTAACCTAACCCTAACCCGTACACTAAAACTAACCCGAACCCTAACCGTAAACCTAACCCGAACCCAAACCCTAACACGAACCCTAACACTAACCCCAACCCGAACCCTAACCCTAACCCTAAACCTAACCCGCACCCTAACCCTAACACGAACCCGATCCCGAAACCTAACCCTAGCCCTAAAACTAACCCTAACCCGAACCGTAACCCTAACCCGAACCCGAAACCTAACCCTAACCCTAACCCTAAACCTAACCCTAACCCCAAAACTAACCCTAACACTAACCCTAACCCTAACCCGAACCCAAACCCTAACCCTAACCCTAACCCTAACACGAACCCGAATCCTAACATTAACCCCTAACCCTAAACCTAACCCTAAGCCGAACCCAAACCCGAACCCTAACCCTAATCCTAACCCGAACCCTAACCCTAACCATAACCCGAAACCTAAACCGAACCCTAATCCTAACCCTAACCCGAACACTAAACCGAACCCTAACCCTAACCCTAACCTGAACACTAACCAATAACCCTAACACGAAACTGAACCCGAACCCAAACCCTAACCCTAAACCGAACCCGAACCCTAACACTAACCCTAACCCGAACCCTAACCCTAACCCTAACCCTAACCCGAACCCGAACCCTAACCCTAACCCTAACCCAAACCCTAACCCTAACCCGAACCCTAACCCTAACCCGAACCCTAACCCGAACCCTAACCCTAACCCTAACCCTCACCCGAACCCTAACCCTAACCCTAAACCGAACCCTAACCCTAACCCTAACCCGAACACGTACCCTAACCCGAACCCTAACCCTAACCCTAACCCTAATCCGAATCCTAACCCTAACCCTAACCCTAACCCTAACACGAAACCTAACCCTAACCCGAACCCGAACCCTAACCCTAACACTAACGCTAACCCTAACCCTAACCCTAACCCTAACCCGAACTTTAACCCGAACCCTAACCCTAACCCGAACCCTAACCCTAACCCTAACCCTAACCCGAACACTAACCCTAACCCGAACCCTAACCCTAACCCTAACCCGAACCCGCACCCTAACCCTAACCCGAACCCTAACCCTAACCCTAACCCGTACACTAAAACTAACCCGAACCCTTACCCTAAACCTAACCCGAACCCAAACCCTAACACGAACCCTAACACTAAACCGAACCCGAACCCTAACCCTAACCCTAAACCTAACCCGCACCCTAACCCTAACCCGAACCTGATCCCTAACCCTAACCCTAACCCTAAACCTAACCCTAACCCGAACCCTAACCCTAACCCGAACCCGAAACCTAACCCTAACCCTAACCCTAACCCTAACCCTAACCCTAACACCAAACCTAACACTAACACTAACCCTAAACCTAAACCGAACCCTAACCCTAACCCTAACCCTAACCCGAAACCGAACCCGAACTCTAACTCTAACCCCTAACCCGAACACTAACCCTAACCCGACCCTAAACCTAAACCGAACCCTAACCCTAACCCTAACCCTAACCCTAACATTAACCCCTAACCCTAACCCTAACCCTAACCCGAACCCTAACCCGAACCCTAACCCTAATCCTAACTCGAACCCTAACCCTAACCATAACCCGAACCCTAAACCGAACCCTAACCCTAACCCTAACCCTAACCGGAACCCTAAACCGAACCCTAACCCTAACCCTAACCTGAACACTAACCCCTAACCCTAACCCGAACCCGAACCCTAACCCGAAACCTAAACCTAACCCTAACCCGAACCCTAACCCTAACCCTAACCCTAACCCGAACCCTAACACTAACATTAACCCTAACCCTAACCCGAACCCTAACCCTAACCCTAACCCTAACCCTAAACCTAACCCGAACCCTAACTCTAACACGAACCCTAAACTGAACCCTAACCCGAACCCTAAACCTAACCCTAACCCGAACCGTAACCCTAACCCGAACCCTAACCCTAACCCTAACCCTAACCCTAACCCGAACCCTAACCCGAACCCTAACCCGAACCCTAACCCTAACCCTAACCCGAAACCTAACCCTAACCCTAACCCGAACCCTAACCCGAACACTAACCCTAACCCTAACCCGAACCCTAACCCTAACCCTAACCCGAACCCTAACCCGAACCCTAACCCTAACCCTAACCCTAACCCGAACCCTAAACCTAACCCTAACCGGAGCCCTAACCCTAACAATAACCCGAACCCGAACCCTAACCTTTTACCCGAATCCTAACCCTAAACCGAACTCTAACCCGAACCCTAACCCTAAACCTAACCCCGAACCCGAACCCTAACCCTAAACCTAACCCTAAACCGAACCCTAACCCGAACACTAACCCGAACCCCAACCCTAACCCTAACCCAACCACGAGCCTAACCCTAACCCTAACCCGAACCCTAACCCTAATCCGAACCCTAACCCTAACCCTAACCCTAACCCGAACCCTAACCCTAACCCGAACCCAAACACTAACCCGACCCCTAACCCTAACCCTAACCCTAACCCGAACCCTAACACTAACCAAAACCCTAACCCGAACCCAAACAATAACCCGAACCCGAACCCTAACCCTAACACTAACTCTAATCCAAACCCTAAACCGAACCCTAACTCGAACCCTAAACCTAACCCGAACCCGAACCCGAACCCGAAACCTAACCCTAACCCTAACACGCACCCGAACACTAACCCTAACCCTAATCCGAACCCTAACCCTAACCCGAACCCTAACCCTAACCCTAACCCCGAACCCGGACCCTATCCCTAAACTTAACCCTAACCCGAACCCTAAACCGAACCCTAACCCGAACCCCAACCCTAACCCTAACCCGAACCCGAACCCGAACCCTAAACCTAACCCGAACCCAAACCCTAACCCGACCCTAACCCTAACACTAACCCGAACCCGAACACTAACCCTAACCCTAACCCGACCCCTAACCCGAACCCTAACACGAACCCTAATCCTAACCCTAACCCTAACCCGACCCGAACCCGACCCTAACCTTTTACCCGAATCCTAACCCTAACCCGAACCCTAACCCGAACCCTAAACCTAAACCTAACCCCGAACCCGAAACCTAACCCTAACCCTAACCCTAACCCGACCCCTAACCCGAACCCTAACCCGAACCCCAACCCTAACCCTAACCCGACCACGACCCTAACCCTAACCCTAACCCGAACCCTAACCCTAATCCGAACCCTAACCCTAACCCTAACCCTAACCCGAACCCTAACCATAACCCTAACCGGACCCCTAACCCGAACCCTAACATGAACCCTAAACCTAACCCTAACCCTAACCCTAAACTGAAACCTAACCCTAACCCTAACCCGAACCCTAACCCGAAACCTAACCCTAACCCTAACCTGAACACTAACACCTAACCCTAACCCGAACCCTAACCCTAAACTGAACCCTACCCTAACCCTAACCCGAACCCTAACCCTAACTCGAACCCGAACCCTAACCCTAACCCGAAACCTAAACAGAACCCAACACTAACCCGGACCCTAACCCTAACCCGATCCCTAACCCTAACCCTAACCCTAACCCTAAACTAACCCGAACCCTAACCCTAACCCTAACTCTAACCCTAAACCTAATCCTAACCCGAACCCTAACCCTAACCCGAACCCTAACCCGAACCCTAAACCGAACCCTAAACCTAACCCTAACCCTAACCCGAACCAAAACCCTAACCTGAACCCTAAACCTAATCCTAACCCTAATCCTAACTCGAACACTAACCCGAACCCTAAACCTAACCCTAACCCGAACCCGAACCCTAACCCTAACCCGAACCCTAACCGTAACCCGAACCCTAACCCAAACCCTAACCCTAACCCTAAACCGAACCCTAACCCTAACCCGAACCCTACCCTAACCCGAACCCTAACCCTAACCCTAACCCGAACCCTAACCCTAACCCTAACCCGAACCTTAACCCGAACCCTAACCCTAACCCGCACCCTAACCCTAACCCGAACCTGATCCCTAAACCTAACCCTAACCCTAAACCTAACCCTAACCCGAACCCTAACCCTAACCCGAACCCTAACCCTAACACTAACCCTAACCCGAAACCTGAACCTAACCCGAAACTTAACCCTAAACATAACCCGAACCCTAACCCGAACACTAACCCTAACACTAACCCGAACCCTAACCCTAACCCGAAACCTAACCCTAACCCTAACCGCAACCCTAACCCTAACCCTAACCCGAACCCTAACCATAACCCGAAACCTAACTCTAACCCTAACCCTAACCCTAAACCGAACCCTAACCCTAACCCTAACCCGAACCCTAACCCGAAAGCTAACCCTAACCCTAACCTGAACACTAACCCCTAACCCTAACCCGAACCCTAACCCTAACCCGAACCCTAACCCTAACCCTAACCCGAACCCTAACCCTAACCCTAACCCGAACCCTAACCCTAACCTTAACTCTAACCCTAAACCTAACCCTAACCCGAACCCTAACCCTATCCCGAACCCTAAACCGAACCCTAAACCGAACACTAACCATAACCCTAACCCTAACCCGAACCCTAACCCTAACCCGAACCCTAAACCTAACCTTAACCCTAACCCGAACCCTAACCCGAAACCTAACCCGTACCCTAACCCTAACCCTAACTCGAACCCTAACCCGAACCCTAACCCTAACCCTAACCCTAACCCGAACCCTAACCCGAACCCTAACCCTAACCCTAACCCTCACCCGAACCCTAACCCTAACCCTAAACCGAACCCTAACCCTAACCCTAACCCGAACACGTACCCTAACCCGAACCCTAACCCTAACCCTAATCCGAATCCTAACCCTAACCCTAACCCTAACCCTAACACGAAACCTAACCCTAACCCGAACCCGAACCCTAACCCTAACACTAACCCTAACCCTAACCCTAACCCTAACCCGAACTTTAACCCGAACCCTAACCCTAACCCGAACCCTAACCCTAACCCTAACCCTAACCCGAACACTAACCCTAACCCGAACCCTAACCCTAACCCTAACCCTAACCCGAACCCTAACCCTAACCCTAACCTAACCCTAAAACGAACCCTAACCCTAACTCTAACCCTAACCCTAACACTAACCCCTAACACTAACCCGAAACATAACCCTAACCCTTACACGAACCCGAACCCTAACCCCTGACCCTAACCCGAACCCGAACCCTAAACCTAACCCTAACACTAACCCTAACCCTAACCCGAACCCGAACCCTAACCCTAACCCGAACCCTAACCTAACCCTAACCCGTACACTAAAACTAACCCGAACCCTAACCGTAAACCTAACCCGAACCCAAACCCTAACACGAACCCTAACACTAACCCCAACCCGAACCCTAACCCTAACCCTAAACCTAACCCGCACCCTAACCCTAACACGAACCCGATCCCGAAACCTAACCCTAGCCCTAAAACTAACCCTAACCCGAACCGTAACCCTAACCCGAACCCGAAACCTAACCCTAACCCTAACCCTAACCCTAACCCGAACCCTAACCGGAACCCTAACCCGAACCCGAACCCTAAACTTTTACCCGAATCCTAACCCTAAACCGAACTCTAACCCGAACCCTAACCCTAAACCTAACCCCGAACCCGAACCCTAACCCTAACCCTAAACCGAACCCTAACCCGAACCCTAACCCGAACCCCAACCCTAACCCTAACCCAACCACGAGCCTAACCCTAACCCTAACCCGAACCCTAACACTAATCCGAACCCTAACCCTAACACTAACCCTAACCCGAACCCTAACCCTAACCCGAACCCAAACACTAACCCGACCCCTAACCCTAACCCTAACCCTAACCCGAACCCTAACCCTAACCCTAACACTAACCCGAACCCGAACCCGAACCCCAACCCTAACCCTAACCCGAACCCGAACCCGAACCCTAAACCTAACCCGAACCCAAACCCTAACCCGACCCTAACCCTAACACTAACCCGAACCCGAACCCTAACCCTAACACTAACCCGACCCCTAACCCGAACCCTAACACGAACCCTAATCCTAACCCTAACCCTAACCCTAACCCGAACCCGAACCTGAACCCTAACCTTTTACCCGAATCCTAACCCTAACCCGAATCCTAACCCGAACCCTAAACCTAAACCTAACCCCGAACCCGAAACCTAACCCTAACCCTAACCCTAACCCGACCCCTAACCCGAACACTAACCCGAACCCCAACCCTAACCCTAACCCGACCACGACCCTAACCCTATCCCTAACCCGAACCCTAACCCTAATCCGAACCCTAACCCTAACCCTAACCCTAACCCTAACCCGAACCCTAACCCTAACCCTAACCGGACCCCTAACCCGAACCCTAACACGAACCCTGAACCTAACCCTAACCCTAACCCTAAACTGAAACCTAACCCTAACCCTAACCCGAACCCTAACCCGAAACCTAACCCTAACCCTAACCTGAACACTAACACCTAACCCTAACCCGAACCCTAACCCTAAACCGAACCCTACCCTAACCCTAACCCGAACCCTAACCCTAACTCGAACCCGAACCCTAACCCTAACCCGAAACCTAAACAGAACCCAACGCTAACCCGGACCCTAACCCTAACCCGATCCCTAACCTTAAACCTAACCCTAACCCTAAACTAACCCGAACCCTAACCCTAACCCTAACTCTAACCCTAAACCTAATCCTAACCCGAACCCTAACCCTAACCCGAACCCTAACCCGAACCCTAAACCGAACCCTAAACCTAACCCTAACCCTAACCGGAACCAAAACCCTAACCTGAACCCTAAACCTAATCCTAACCCTAATCCTAACTCGAACACTAACCCGAACCCTAAACCTAACCCTAACCCGAACCCGAACCCTAACCCTAACCCGAAACCTAACCCGAACCCTAACCCTAACCCTAACCCTAAACCGAACCTGAACCCTAACCCTAACCTTAACCCTAAACCGAAACCTAACCCTAACCCTAACCCGAACCCTAACCCGAAACCTAAACCTAACCCTAACCTGAACACTAACACCTAACCCTAACCCGAACCCTAACCCTAACCCGAACCCGAACCCTAACCCTAACCCGAAACCTAACCCGAACCCTAACCCTAACCCTAACTCGAACCCTAACCCGAACCCTAACCCTAACCCTAACCCGAAACCTAACCCTAACCCTAAACCCAAACCTAACCCGAACCCTAACCCTAACCCTAACTCTCACCTGAACCCTAACCCTAACCCTAAACCGAACCCTAACCCTAACCCTAACCCGAACACGTACCCTAACCCAAACCCTAACCCTAACCCTAATCCGAATCCTAACCCTAAACCCAACCCTAACCCTAAACCGAACCCTAACCCTAACCCGAACCCGAACCCTAACCCTAACCCTAACCCTAACCCTAACCCTAACCCTAACCCTAACCCGAACCCTAACCCGAACCCTATCCCTAATCCACTCGAACCCTAACCCTAACCATAACCCGAACCCTAAACCGAACCCTAACCCTAACCCTAACCCTAACCGGAACCCTAAACCGAACCCTAACCCTAACCCTAACCTGAACACTAACCCCTAACCCTAACCCGAACCCGAACCCTAACCCGAAACCTAAACCTAACCCTAACCCGAACCCTAACCCTAACCCGAACCCTAACCCGAACCCTAACACTAACATTAACCCTAACCCTAACCCGAACCCTAACCCTAACCCTAACCCTAACCCTAACCCTAAACCTAACCCGAACCCTAACTCTAACACGAACCCTAAACTGAACCCTAACCCGAACCCTAAACCTAACCCTAACCCGAACCGTAACCCTAACCCGAACCCTAACCCTAACCCTAACCCTAACCCAAACCCGAACCCTAACCCGAACGCTAACCCGAACCCTAAACCTAACCCTAACCCGAACCCTAACCCTAACCCGAACCCTAACCCGAACACTAACCCTAACCCTAACCCGAACCCTAACCCTAACCCTAACCCGAACCCTAACCGGAACCCTAACCCTAACCCTAACCCTAACCCTAACCCGAACCCTAAACCTAACCCTAACCGGAGCCCTAACCCTAACCCTAACCCGAACCCGAACCCTAAACTTTTACCCGAATCCTAACCCTAAACCGAACTCTAACCCGAACCCTAACCCTAAACCTAACCCCGAACCCGAACCCTAACCCTAACCCTAAACCGAACCCTAACCCGAACCCTAACCCGAACCCCAACCCTAACCCTAACCCAACCACGAGCCTAACCCTAACCCTAACCCGAACCCTAACCCTAATCCGAACCCTAACCCTAACACTAACCCTAACCTGAACCCTAACCCTAACCCGAACCCAAACACTAACCCGACCCCTAACCCTAACCCTAACCCTAACCCGAACCCTAACCCTAACCCTAACACTAACCCGACACCTAACCCTAACCCTAACCCTAACCCGAACCCGAACCCGAACCCTAAACCTAACCCGAACCCAAACCCTAACCCGACCCTAACCCTAACACTAACCCGAACCCGAACCCTAACCCTAACACTAACCCGACCCCTAACCCGAACCCTAACACGAACCCTAATCCTAACCCTAACCCTAACCCTAACCAGAACCCGAACCCGAACCCTAACCTTTTACCCGAATCCTAACCCTTACCCGAACCCTAACCCGAACCCTAAACCTAAACCTAACCCCGAACCCGAAACCTAACCCTAACCCTAACCCTAACCCGACCCCTAACCCGAACACTAACCCGAACCCCAACCCTAACCCTAACCCGACCACGACCCTAACCCTATCCCTAACCCGAACCCTAACCCTAATCCGAACCCTAACCCTAACCCTAACCCTAACCCTAACCCGAACCCTAACCCTAACCCTAACCGGACCCCTAACCCGAACCCTAACACGAACCCTGAACCTAACCCTAACCCTAACCCTAAACTGAAACCTAACCCTAACCCTAACCCGAACCCTAACCCGAAACCTAACCCTAACCCTAACCTGAACACTAACACCTAACCCTAACCCGAACCCTAACCCTAAACCGAACCCTACCCTAACCCTAACCCTAACCCTAACCCTAACTCGAACCCGAACCCTAACCCTAACCCGAAACCTAAACAGAACCCAACGCTAACCCGGACCCTAACCCTAACCCGATCCCTAACCTTAACCCTAACCCTAACCCTAAACTAACCCGAACCCTAACCCTAACCCTAACTCTAACCCTAAACCTAATCCTAACCCGAACCCTAACCCTAACCCGAACCCTAACCCGAACCCTAAACCGAACCCTAAACCTAACCCTAACCCTAACCGGAACCAAAACCCTAACCTGAACCCTAAACCTAATCCTAACCCTAATCCTAACTCGAACACTAACCCGAACCCTAAACCTAACCCTAACCCGAACCCGAACCCTAACCCTAACCCGAAACCTAACCCGAACCCTAACCCTAACCCTAACCCTAAACCGAACCTGAACCCTAACCCTAACCTTAACCCTAAACCGAAACCTAACCCTAACCCTAACCCGAACCCTAACCCGAAACCTAAACCTAACCCTAACCTGAACACTAACACCTAACCCTAACCCGAACCCTAACCCTAACCCGAACCCGAACCCTAACCCTAACCCGAAACCTAACCCGAACCCTAACCCTAACCCTAACTCGAACCCTAACCCGAACCCTAACCCTAACCCTAACCCGAAACCTAACCCTAACCCTAAACCCAAACCTAACCCGAACCCTAACCCTAACCCTAACTCTCACCTGAACCCTAACCCTAACCCTAAACCGAACCCTAACCCTAACCCTAACCCGAACACGTACCCTAACCCAAACCCTAACCCTAACCCTAATCCGAATCCTAACCCTAAACCCAACCCTAACCCTAAACCGAACCCTAACCCTAACCCGAACCCGAACCCTAACCCTAACCCTAACCCTAACCCTAACCCGAACCTTAACCCGAACCCTAACCCTAACCCGAACCTTAACCCTAACCCTAACGCTAACCCGAACACTAACCCTAACCCGAACCCTAACCCTAAACCTAACCCTAACCCTAACCCGAACCCTAACACTAACCCTAACCTAACCCTAAAACGAACCCTAACCCTAACCCGAACCCTAAACCTAACCCTAACACTAACCCCTAAACCTAACCCGAAACCTAACCCTAAACCTTACCCGAAACCGAACCCTAACCCCTAACCCTAACCCGAACCCGAACCCTAAACCTAAACCTAACACTAACCCTAACCCTAACCCGAACCCGAACCCTAACCCTAACCCGAACCCTAACCCTAACCCTAACCCGTACACTAAAACTAACCCGAACCCTAAACCTAAACCTAACCCGAACCCAAACCCTAACACGAACCCTAACACTAACCCGAACCCGAACCCTAACCCTAACCCTAAACCTAACCCGCACCCTAACCCTGACCCGAACCCGATCCCTAACCCTAACCCTAACCCTAAACCTAACCCTAACCCGAACCCTAACCCTAACCCGAACCCGAAACCTAACCCTAACCCTAACCCTAACCCTAACCCTAACACCAAACCTAACCTAACACTAACCATAACCCTAAACCGAACCCTAACCCTAAACCTAACCCTAACCCGAACCCGAACCCGAACTCTAACGCTAACCCCTAACCCGAACACTAACCCTAACCTGAACCCTAAACCTAACCCGAACCCTAACCCTAACCCGAACCCTAACCTAAGCCTAATCTGAACCCTAACCCTAACCCTAACCCTAACCCTAAACCTAACATTAACCCCTAACCCTAACCCTAACCCTAACCCGAACCCTAACCCGAACCCTAAACCTAATCCTAACCCGAACCCTAACCCTAACCATACCCGATTCCTAACCCGAAACCTAACCCTAACCCTAACCGGAAGCCTAAACCGAACCCTAACCCTAACCCTAACCTGAACACTAACCCCTAACCCTAACCCGAACCCGAACCCTAACCATAACCCTAACCCGAACCCTAACACCAACACTAACCCTATCCCTAACCCGAACCCTAACCCTAACCCTAACCCGAACCCTAACTCAAACCCGAACCCTAAACCGAACCCTAACCCGAACCCTAACCCTAACACTAACCCGAACCATAACACTAACCCGAACCCTAACCCTAACCCTAACCCGAACCCGAACCCTAACCCGAACCCTAACCCGAACCCTAAACCTAACCCTAACCCGAACCCTAACCCTAACCCTAACCCGAAACCTAACCCGAACCCTAACCCTAACCCTAACCCGAAACCTAACCGTAACCCTACCCCGAACCCTAACCTGAACCCTAACCCTAAACCTAACCCTAACCCTAACCTGAACCCTAAACCTAACCCTAACCGGAACCCTAACCCTAACCCTAACACGAACCCGAACCCTAACCTTTTACCCGAATCCTAACCCTAAACCGAACCCTAACCCGAACCCTAACCCGAGCCCTAACCCGAACCCGAACCCTAAACCTAACCCTAACCCGAACCCTAACCCGAACCCTAACCCGAACCCCAACCCTAACCCTAACCCGACCCCGACCCTAACCCTAACCCTAACCCGAACCCTAACCCTAATCCGAACCCTAACCATAACACTAACCCTAACCCGAACCCTAACCCTAACCCTAACCGGACCCCTAACCCGAAACCTAAAACGAACCCTAAACCTAACCCTAACCCTAACCCTAACCCGAACCCTAACCCTAACCCTAACCCGAACCCTAACCCTAACCAGAACCCTAACCCTAACCCTAACCCTAACCCGAACCCGAACCCTAACCCTAACCCGAAACCTAACCCGAACCCAACCCTAACCCGAACCCTAACCCTAACCCGAACCCTAACCCTAACCCTAACCCTAATCCTAACCCGAAACCTAAACGTAACCCGAACCCTAAACCTAAACCTACCCCGAACACTAACCCGAACCCTAACCTTAACCCTAATCCAAATTCTAACACTAACCCGAACCCTAACCCTAACCCTAACCCGAAAACTAGCCCTAAACCTAACCCGAACCCTAACCGTAACCCGAACCCTAACCCTAACCCTAACCATAATCCTAACCCGAAACCTAACCCTAACCCTAACTGGAACGATAACCCGAACCCTAACCCTAACCCTAACCTGAACACTAACACCTAACCCTAACCCGAACCCGAACCCTAACCCGAACGCTAACCCTAACCCTAACCCGAACCCTAACCCTAACCCTAACCCTAACCCTAACCCGAACCCTAACCCTAACCCTACCTCTAACCCTAAAACTAACCCTAAACCGAACCCTAACCCTAACCCGAACCCTAACCCGAACCCTAACCCGAAACCTAACCCTAACCCTAACCTAACCCGAAACCTAACCCGAACCCTAACCCGAACCCTAACCCTGACCCTAACCTAACCCTAATCCGAAACCTAACCCTAACCGTAACCCGAACCCTAACCCTACCCTAACCCTAACCCTAAACCGAACCCTAACCGTAACCCTAACCAGTACCCTAACCCGGAACCTAACCCTAACCCTAACCTGAACACTAACACCTAACCCTAACCCGAACCCTAACCCTAACCCGAACCCTAACCCTAACCCTAACCCGAAACCTAACCCTAACCCTAACCCTAACCTAACCCGAACCCTAACCCTAACCCTAACTCTAACCCTAAACCTACTAACCCGAACCCTAACCCTAAGCCGAACCCTAACCCTAACCCTAAACCGAACCCTAACCCTAACCCTAACCCTAACCCGAACCCTAACCCTAACCCTAACCCTAACCCTAACCCTAACCCGAACCCGAACCCTTACCCTAAGCCGAAACCTAACCCTAACCCTAACCCTAACCTGAACCCTAACCCTAACCCTAAACCTAACCCTAACCCTAACCCGAACCCTAACGCTAACCCGAACCCTAACCCTAACCCTAACCCTAACCCGAACCCTAAACCTAACCCTAACCGGAGCCCTAACCCTAACCCTAACCCGAACCCGAACCCCTAAACTTTTACCCGAATCCTAACCCTAAACCGAACTCTAACCCGAACCCTAACCCTAAACCTAACCCCGAACCCGAACCCTAACCCTAACCCTAAACCGAACCCTAACCCGAACCCTACCCCGAACCCCAACCCTAACCCTAACCCAACCACGAGCCTAACCCTAACCCTAACCCGAACCCTAACCCTAATCCGAACCCTAACCCTAACACTAACCCTAACCTGAACCCTAACCCTAACCCGAACCCAAACACTAACCCGACCCCTAACCCTAACCCTAACCCTAACCCGAACCCTAACCCTAACCCTAACACTAACCCGACACACCTAACCCTAACCCTAACCCTAACCCGAACCCGAACCCGAACCCTAAACCTAACCCGAACCCAAACCCTAACCCGACCCTAACCCTAACACTAACCCGAACCCGAACCCTAACCCTAACACTAACACGACCCCTAACCCGAACCCTAACACGAACCCTAATCCTAACCCTAACCCTAACCCGAACCCGAACCCGAACCCGAACCCTAACCTTTTACCCGAATCCTAACCCTAACCCGAACCCTAACCCGAACCCTAAACCTAAACCTAACCCCGAACCCGAAACCTAACCCTAACCCTAACCCTAACCCGACCCCTAACCCGAACACTAACCCGAACCCCAACCCTAACCCTAACCCGACCACGACCCTAACCCTATCCCTAACCCGAACCCTAACCCTAATCCGAACCCTAACCCTAACCCTAACCCTAACCCTAACCCGAACCCTAACCCTAACCCTAACCGGGACCCCTAACCCGAACCCTAACACGAACCCTGAACCTAACCCTAACCCTAACCCTAAACTGAAACCTAACCCTAACCCTAACCCGAACCCTAACCCGAAACCTAACCCTAACCCTAACCTGAACACTAACACCTAACCCTAACCCGAACCCTAACCCTAAACCGAACCCTACCCTAACCCTAACCCGAACCCTAACCCTAACTCGAACCCGAACCCTAACCCTAACCCGAAACCTAACAGAACCCAACGCTAACCCGGACCCTAACCCTAACCCGATCCCTAACCTTAACCCTAACCCTAACCCTAAACTAACCCGAACCCTAACCCTAACCCTAACTCTAACCCTAAACCTAATCCTAACCCGAACCCTAACCCTAACCCGAACCCTAACCCGAACCCTAAACCGAACCCTAAACCTAACCCTAACCCTAACCGGAACCAAAACCCTAACCTGAACCCTAAACCTAATCCTAACCCTAATCCTAACTCGAACACTAACCCGAACCCTAAACCTAACCCTAACCCGAACCCGAACCCTAACCCTAACCCGAAACCTAACCCGAACCCTAACCCTAACCCTAACCCTAAACCGAACCTGAACCCTAACCCTAACCTTAACCCTAACCGAAACCTAACCCTAACCCTAACCCGAACCCTAACCCGAAACCTAAACCTAACCCTAACCTGAACACTAACACCTAACCCTAACCCGAACCCTAACCCTAACCCGAACCCGAACCCTAACCCTAACCCGAAACCTAACCCGAACCCTAACCCTAACCCTAACTCGAACCCTAACCCGAAACCTAACCCTAACCCTAACCCGAAACCTAACCCTAACCCTAAACCCAAACCTAACCCGAACCCTAACCCTAACCCTAACTCTCACCTGAACCCTAACCCTAACCCTAAACCGAACCCTAACCCTAACCCTAACCCGAACACGTACCCTAACCCAAACCCTAACCCTAACCCTAATCCGAATCCTAACCCTAAACCCAACCCTAACCCTAAACCGAACCCTAACCCGAACCCGAACCCTAACCCTAACCCTAACCCTAACCCTAACCCGAACCTTAACCCGAACCCTAACCCTAACCCGAACCTTAACCCTAACCCTAACGCTAACCCGAACACTAACCCTAACCCGAACCCTAACCCTAAACCTAACCCTAACCCTAACCCGAACCCTAACACTAACCCTAACCTAACCCTAAAACGAACCCTAACCCTAACCCGAACCCTAAACCTAACCCTAACACTAACCCCTAAACCTAACCAGAAACCTAACCCTAAACCTTACCCGAAACCGAACCCTAACCCCTAACCCTAACCCGAACCCGAACCCTAAACCTAAACCTAACACTAACCCTAACCCTAACCCGAACCCGAACCCTAACCCTAACCCGAACCCTAACCCTAACCCTAACCCGTACACTAAAACTAACCCGAACCCTAAACCTAAACCTAACCCGAACCCAAACCCTAACACGAACCCTAACACTAACCCGAACCCGAACCCTAACCCTAACCCTAAACCTAACCCGCACCCTAACCCTGACCCGAACCCGATCCCTAACCCTAACCCTAACCCTAAACCTAACCCTAACCCGAACCCTAACCCTAACCCGAACCCGAAACCTAACCCTAACCCTAACCCTAACCCTAACCCTAACACCAAACCTAACCTAACACTAACCATAACCCTAAACCGAACCCTAACCCTAAACCTAACCCTAACCCGAACCCGAACCCGAACTCTAACGCTAACCCCTAACCCGAACACTAACCCTAACCTGAACCCTAAACCTAACCCGAACCCTAACCCTAACCCGAACCCTAACCTAAGCCTAATCTGAACCCTAACCCTAACCCTAACCCTAACCCTAAACCTAACATTAACCCCTAACCCTAACCCTAACCCTAACCCGAACCCTAACCCGAACCCTAACCTAATCCTAACCCGAACCCTAACCCTAACCATACCCGATTCCTAACCCGAAACCTAACCCTAACCCTAACCGGAAGCCTAAACCGAACCCTAACCCTAACCCTAACCTGAACACTAACCCCTAACCCTAACCCGAACCCGAACCCTAACCATAACCCTAACCCGAACCCTAACACCAACACTAACCCTAACCCTAACCCGAACCCTAACCCTAACCCTAACCCTAACCCTAACCCGAACCCTAACTCAAACCCGAACCCTAAACCGAACCCTAACCCGAACCCTAACCCTAACCCTAACTCTCACCTGAACCCTAACCCTAACCCTAAACCGAACCCTAACCCTAACCCTAACCCGAACACGTACCCTAACCCAAACCCTAACCCTAACCCTAATCCGAATCCTAACCCTAAACCCAACCCTAACCCTAAACCGAACCCTAACCCTAACCCGAACCCGAACCCGAACCCTAACCCTAACCCTAACCCTAACCCTAACCCGAACCTTAACCCGAACCCTAACCCTAACCCGAACCTTAACCCTAACCCTAACGCTAACCCGAACACTAACCCTAACCCGAACCCTAACCCTAAACCTAACCCTAACCCTAACCCGAACCCTAACACTAACCCTAACCTAACCCTAAAACGAACCCTAACCCTAACCCGAACCCTAAACCTAACCCTAACACTAACCCCTAAACCTAACCCGAAACCTAACCCTAAACCTTACCCGAAACCGAACCCTAACCCCTAACCCTAACCCGAACCCGAACCCTAAACCTAAACCTAACACTAACCCTAACCCTAACCCGAACCCGAACCCTAACCCTAACCCGAACCCTAACCCTAACCCTAACCCGTACACTAAAACTAACCCGAACCCTAAACCTAAACCTAACCCGAACCCAAACCCTAACACGAACCCTAACACTAACCCGAACCCGAACCCTAACCCTAACCCTAAACCTAACCCGCACCCTAACCCTGACCCGAACCCGATCCCTAACCCTAACCCTAACCCTAAACCTAACCCTAACCCGAACCCTAACCCTAACCCGAACCCGAAACCTAACCCTAACCCTAACCCTAACCCTAACCCTAACACCAAACCTAACCTAACACTAACCATAACCCTAAACCGAACCCTAACCCTAAACCTAACCCTAACCCGAACCCGAACCCGAACTCTAACGCTAACCCCTAACCCGAACACTAACCCTAACCTGAACCCTAACCTAACCCGAACCCTAACCCTAACCCGAACCCTAACCTAAGCCTAATCTGAACCCTAACCCTAACCCTAACCTTAACCCTAAACCTAACATTAACCCCTAACCCTAACCCTAACCCTATCCCGAACCCTAACCCGAACCCTAAACCTAATCCTAACCCGAACCCTAACCCTAACCATACCCGATTCCTAACCCGAAACCTAACCCTAACCCTAACCGGAAGCCTAAACCGAACCCTAACCCTAACCCTAACCTGAACACTAACCCCTAACCCTAACCCGAACCCGAACCCTAACCATAACCCTAACCCGAACCCTAACACCAACACTAACCCTAACCCTAACCCGAACACTAACCCTAACCCTAACCCTAACCCTAACCCGAACCCTAACTCAAACCCGAACCCTAAACCGAACCCTAACCCGAACCCTAACCCTAACACTAACCCGAACCATAACACTAACCCGAACCCTAACCCTAACCCTAACCCGAACCCGAACCCTAACCCGAACCCTAACCCGAACCCTAAACCTAACCCTAACCCGAACCCTAACCCTAACCCTAACCCGAAACCTAACCCGAACCCTAACCCTAACCCTAACCCGAAACCTAACCGTAACCCTACCCCGAACCCTAACCTGAACCCTAACCCTAAACCTAACCCTAACCCTAACCTGAACCCTAAACCTAACCCTAACCGGAACCCTAACCCTAACCCTAACACGAACCCGAACCCTAACCTTTTACCCGAATCCTAACCCTAAACCGAACCCTAACCCGAACCCTAACCCGAGCCCTAACCCGAACCCGAACCCTAAACCTAACCCTAACCCGAACCCTAACCCGAACCCTAACCCGAACCCCAACCCTAACCCTAACCCGACCCCGACCCTAATCCTAACCCTAACCCGAACCCTAACCCTAATCCGAACCCTAACCATAACACTAACCCTAACCCGAACCCTAACCCTAACCCTAACCGGACCCCTAACCCGAAACCTAAAACGAACCCTAAACCTAACCCTAACCCTAACCCTAACCCGAACCCTAACCCTAACCCTAACCCGAACCCTAACCCTAACCAGAACCCTAACCCTAACCCTAACCCTAACCCTAACCCGAACCCGAACCCTAACCCTAACCCGAAACCTAACCCGAACCCAACCCTAACCCGAACCCTAACCCTAACCCGAACCCTAACCCTAACCCTAACCCTAATCCTAACCCGAAACCTAAACGTAACCCGAACCCTAAACCTAAACCTACCCCGAACACTAACCCGAACCCTAACCTTAACCCTAATCCAAATTCTAACACTAACCCGAACCCTAACCCTAACCCTAACCCGAAAACTAGCCCTAAACCTAACCCGAACCCTAACCGTAACCCGAACCCTAACCCTAACCCTAACCATAATCCTAACCCGAAACCTAACCCTAACCCTAACCGGAACGATAACCCGAACCCTAACCCTAACCCTAACCTGAACACTAACACCTAACCCTAACCCGAACCCGAACCCTAACCCGAACGCTAACCCTAACCCTAACCCGAACCCTAACCCTAACCCTAACCCTAACCCTAACCCGAACCCTAACCCTAACCCTACCTCTAACCCTAAAACTAACCCTAAACCGAACCCTAACCCTAACCCGAACCCTAACCCGAACCCTAACCCGAAACCTAACCCTAACCCTAACCTAACCCGAACCTAACCCGAACCCTAACCCGAACCCTAACCCTAACCCTAACCTAACCCTAATCCGAAACCTAACCCTAACCGTAACCCGAAACCTAACCCTACCCTAACCCTAACCCTAAACCGAACCCTAACCCTAACCCTAACCAGTACCCTAACCCGGAACCTAACCCTAACCCTAACCTGAACACTAACACCTAACCCTAACCCGAACCCTAACCCTAACCCGAACCCTAACCCTAACCCTAACCCGAAACCTAACCCTAACCCTAACCCTAACCTAACCCGAACCCTAACCCTAACCCTAACTCTAACCCTAAACCTAAACCTAACCCGAACCCTAACCCTAAGCCGAACCCTAACCCTAACCCTAAACCGAACCCTAACCCTAACCCTAACCCTAACCCGAACCCTAACCCTAACCCTAACCCTAACCCTAACCCTAACCCGAACCCGAACCCTTACCCTAAGCCGAAACCTAACCCTAACCCTAACCCTAACCTGAACCCTAACCCTAACCCTAAACCTAACCCTAACCCTAACCCGAACCCTAACGCTAACCCGAACCCTAACCCTAACCCTAACACTAACCCTAACCCTAACCCTAACCCCTAACCCTAACCCTAACCCTAACCCTAAAACCTTACCCTAACCCTAACCCTACCCTAACCCGACTACTAACCCTAACCTTAACCCGAACACTAACCCTAACCGTAAACCTAACCCTAACCCGAACCCTTACCCTAACCCGAACCCTAACCCTAACCCGAACCCGAACCCTAACCCGAACCGTACCCCTAACCCAAATCCGAAACCTAACCCTAACCCTAATCCTAACCCTAACCCGAACCCGAACCCTAACCCTAACCCTAACCCGAACTAGAAACCTAACCCTAACCCGAACCCTAACCCTAACCCTAACCCGAACCCTAACCCTACCCGAAACCTAACCCTAACCGGAACCCTAACCCGAACCCTAACCCTAACCCGAACCTTAACCCTAACACGAACCCTAACCCTAACCGTAACCGGAACCATAACCCTAACCCTAACCCTAACCCTAACCCTAACCCGAACCCTAACCCTAACCCTAACCCGAACCCTAACCCTAACCAGAACCCTAACCCTAACCCTAACCCTAACCCTAACCCGAACCCGAACCCTAACCCTAACCCGAAACCTAACCCGAACCCAACCCTAACCCGAACCCTAACCCTAACCCGAACCCTAACCCTAACCCTAACCCTAATCCTAACCCGAAACCTAAACGTAACCCGAACCCTAAACCTAAACCTACCCCGAACACTAACCCGAACCCTAACCTTAACCCTAATCCAAATTCTAACACTAACCCGAACCCTAACCCTAACCCTAACCCGAAAACTAGCCCTAAACCTAACCCGAACCCTAACCGTAACCCGAACCCTAACCCTAACCCTAACCATAATCCTAACCCGAAACCTAACCCTAACCCTAACCGGAACGATAACCCGAACCCTAACCCTAACCCTAACCTGAACACTAACACCTAACCCTAACCCGAACCCGAACCCTAACCCGAACGCTAACCCTAACCCTAACCCGAACCCTAACCCTAACCCTAACCCTAACCCTAACCCGAACCCTAACCCTAACCCTACCTCTAACCCTAAAACTAACCCTAAACCGAACCCTAACCCTAACCCGAACCCTAACCCGAACCCTAACCCGAAACCTAACCCTAACCCTAACCTAACCCGAAACCTAACCCGAACCCTAACCCGAACCCTAACCCTGACCCTAACCTAACCCTAATCCGAAACCTAACCCTAACCGTAACCCGAACCCTAACCCTACCCTAACCCTAACCCTAAACCGAACCCTAACCCTAACCCTAACCAGTACCCTAACCCGGAACCTAACCCTAACCCTAACCTGAACACTAACACCTAACCCTAACCCGAACCCTAACCCTAACCCGAACCCTAACCCTAACCCTAACCCGAAACCTAACCCTAACCCTAACCCTAACCTAACCCGAACCCTAACCCTAACCCTAACTCTAACCCTAAACCTAAACCTAACCCGAACCCTAACCCTAAGCCGAACCCTAACCCTAACCCTAAACCGAACCCTAACCCTAACCCTAACCCTAACCCGAACCCTAACCCTAACCCTAACCCTAACCCTAACCCTAACCCGAACCCGAACCCTTACCCTAAGCCGAAACCTAACCCTAACCCTAACCCTAACCTGAACCCTAACCCTAACCCTAAACCTAACCCTAACCCTAACCCGAACCCTAACGCTAACCCGAACCCTAACCCTAACCCTAACCCTAACCCGAACCCTAAACCTAACCCTAACCGGAGCCCTAACCCTAACCCTAACCCGAACCCGAACCCTAAACTTTTACCCGAATCCTAACCCTAAACCGAACTCTAACCCGAACCCTAACCCTAAACCTAACCCCGAACCCGAACCCTAACCCTAACCCTAAACCGAACCCTAACCCGAACCCTAACCCGAACCCCAACCCTAACCCTAACCCAACCACGAGCCTAACCCTAACCCTAACCCGAACCCTAACCCTAATCCGAACCCTAACCCTAACACTAACCCTAACCTGAACCCTAACCCTAACCCGAACCCAAACACTAACCCGACCCCTAACCCTAACCCTAACCCTAACCCGAACCCTAACCCTAACCCTAACACTAACCCGACACCTAACCCTAACCCTAACCCTAACCCGAACCCGAACCCGAACCCTAAACCTAACCCGAACCCAAACCCTAACCCGACCCTAACCCTAACACTAACCCGAACCCGAACCCTAACCCTAACACTAACCCGACCCCTAACCCGAACCCTAACACGAACCCTAATCCTAACCCTAACCCTAACCCGAACCCGAACCCGAACCCGAACCCTAACCTTTTACCCGAATCCTAACCCTAACCCGAACCCTAACCCGAACCCTAAACCTAAACCTAACCCCGAACCCGAAACCTAACCCTAACCCTAACCCTAACCCGACCCCTAACCCGAACACTAACCCGAACCCCAACCCTAACCCTAACCCGACCACGACCCTAACCCTATCCCTAACCCGAACCCTAACCCTAATCCGAACCCTAACCCTAACCCTAACCCTAACCCTAACCCGAACCCTAACCCTAACCCTACCCGGACCCCTAACCCGAACCCTAACACGAACCCTGAACCTAACCCTAACCCTAACCCTAAACTGAAACCTAACCCTAACCCTAACCCGAACCCTAACCCGAAACCTAACCCTAACCCTAACCTGAACACTAACACCTAACCCTAACCCGAACCCTAACCCTAAACCGAACCCTACCCTAACCCTAACCCGAACCCTAACCCTAACTCGAACCCGAACCCTAACCCTAACCCGAAACCTAAACAGAACCCAACGCTAACCCGGACCCTAACCCTAACCCGATCCCTAACCTTAACCCTAACCCTAACCCTAAACTAACCCGAACCCTAACCCTAACCCTATCTCTAACCCTAAACCTAATCCTAACCCGAACCCTAACCCTAACCCGAACCCTAACCCGAACCCTAAACCGAACCCTAAACCTAACCCTAACCCTAACCGGAACCAAAACCCTAACCTGAACCCTAAACCTAATCCTAACCCTAATCCTAACTCGAACACTAACCCGAACCCTAAACCTAACCCTAACCCGAACCCGAACCCTAACCCTAACCCGAAACCTAACCCGAACCCTAACCCTAACCCTAACCCTAAACCGAACCTGAACCCTAACCCTAACCTTAACCCTAAACCGAAACCTAACCCTAACCCTAACCCGAACCCTAACCCGAAACCTAAACCTAACCCTAACCTGAACACTAACACCTAACCCTAACCCGAACCCTAACCCTAACCCGAACCCGAACCCTAACCCTAACCCGAAACCTAACCCGAACCCTAACCCTAACCCTAACTCGAACCCTAACCCGAAACCTAACCCTAACCCTAACCCGAAACCTAACCCTAACCCTAAACCCAAACCTAACCCGAACCCTAACCCTAACCCTAACTCTCACCTGAACCCTAACCCTAACCCTAAACCGAACCCTAACCCTAACCCTAACCCGAACACGTACCCTAACCCAAACCCTAACCCTAACCCTAATCCGAATCCTAACCCTAAACCCAACCCTAACCCTAAACCGAACCCTAACCCGAACCCGAACCCGAACCCTAACCCTAACCCTAACCCTAACCCTAACCCGAACCTTAACCCGAACCCTAACCCTAACCCGAACCTTAACCCTAACCCTAACGCTAACCCGAACACTAACCCTAACCCGAACCCTAACCCTAAACCTAACCCTAACCCTAACCCGAACCCTAACACTAACCCTAACCTAACCCTAAAACGAACCCTAACCCTAACCCGAACCCTAAACCTAACCCTAACACTAACCCCTAAACCTAACCAGAAACCTAACCCTAAACCTTACCCGAAACCGAACCCTAACCCCTAACCCTAACCCGAACCCGAACCCTAAACCTAAACCTAACACTAACCCTAACCCTAACCCGAACCCGAACCCTAACCCTAACCCGAACCCTAACCCTAACCCTAACCCGTACACTAAAACTAACCCGAACCCTAAACCTAAACCTAACCCGAACCCAAACCCTAACACGAACCCTAACACTAACCCGAACCCGAACCCTAACCCTAACCCTAAACCTAACCCGCACCCTAACCCTGACCCGAACCCGATCCCTAACCCTAACCCTAACCCTAAACCTAACCCTAACCCGAACCCTAACCCTAACCCGAACCCGAAACCTAACCCTAACCCTAACCCTAACCCTAACCCTAACACCAAACCTAACCTAACACTAACCATAACCCTAAACCGAACCCTAACCCTAAACCTAACCCTAACCCGAACCCGAACCCGAACTCTAACGCTAACCCCTAACCCGAACACTAACCCTAACCTGAACCCTAAACCTAACCCGAACCCTAACCCTAACCCGAACCCTAACCTAAGCCTAATCTGAACCCTAACCCTAACACTAACCCTAACCCTAAACCTAACATTAACCCCTAACCCTAACCCTAACCCTAACCCGAACCCTAACCCGAACCCTAAACCTAATCCTAACCCGAACCCTAACCCTAACCATACCCGATTCCTAACCCGAAACCTAACCCTAACCCTAACCGGAAGCCTAAACCGAACCCTAACCCTAACCCTAACCTGAACACTAACCCCTAACCCTAACCCGAACCCGAACCCTAACCATAACCCTAACCCGAACCCTAACACCAACACTAACCCTAACCCTAACCCGAACCCTAACCCTAACCCTAACCCTAACCCTAACCCGAACCCTAACTCAAACCCGAACCCTAAACCGAACCCTAACCCGAACCCTAACCCTAACCCTAACTCTCACCTGAACCCTAACCCTAACCCTAAACCGAACCCTAACCCTAACCCTAACCCGAACACGTACCCTAACCCAAACCCTAACCCTAACCCTAATCCGAATCCTAACCCTAAACCCAACCCTAACCCTAAACCGAACCCTAACCCTAACCCGAACCCGAACCCGAACCCTAACCCTAACCCTAACCCTAACCCTAACCCGAACCTTAACCCGAACCCTAACCCTAACCCGAACCTTAACCCTAACCCTAACGCTAACCCGAACACTAACCCTAACCCGAACCCTAACCCTAAACCTAACCCTAACCCTAACCCGAACCCTAACACTAACCCTAACCTAACCCTAAAACGAACCCTAACCCTAACCCGAACCCTAAACCTAACCCTAACACTAACCCCTAAACCTAACCCGAAACCTAACCCTAAACCTTACCCGAAACCGAACCCTAACCCCTAACCCTAACCCGAACCCGAACCCTAAACCTAAACCTAACACTAACCCTAACCCTAACCCGAACCCGAACCCTAACCCTAACCCGAACCCTAACCCTAACCCTAACCCGTACACTAAAACTAACCCGAACCCTAAACCTAAACCTAACCCGAACCCAAACCCTAACACGAACCCTAACACTAACCCGAACCCGAACCCTAACCCTAACCCTAAACCTAACCCGCACCCTAACCCTGACCCGAACCCGATCCCTAACCCTAACCCTAACCCTAAACCTAACCCTAACCCGAACCCTAACCCTAACCCGAACCCGAAACCTAACCCTAACCCTAACCCTAACCCTAACCCTAACACCAAACCTAACCTAACACTAACCATAACCCTAAACCGAACCCTAACCCTAAACCTAACCCTAACCCGAACCCGAACCCGAACTCTAACGCTAACCCCTAACCCGAACACTAACCCTAACCTGAACCCTAAACCTAACCCGAACCCTAACCCTAACCCGAACCCTAACCTAAGCCTAATCTGAACCCTAACCCTAACCCTAACCTTAACCCTAAACCTAACATTAACCCCTAACCCTAACCCTAACCCTATCCCGAACCCTAACCCGAACCCTAAACCTAATCCTAACCCGAACCCTAACCCTAACCATACCCGATTCCTAACCCGAAACCTAACCCTAACCCTAACCGGAAGCCTAAACCGAACCTTAACCCTAACCCTAACCTGAACACTAACCCCTAACCCTAACCCGAACCCGAACCCTAACCATAACCCTAACCCGAACCCTAACACCAACACTAACCCTAACCCTAACCCGAACACTAACCCTAACCCTAACCCTAACCCTAACCCGAACCCTAACTCAAACCCGAACCCTAAACCGAACCCTAACCCGAACCCTAACCCTAACACTAACCCGAACCATAACACTAACCCGAACCCTAACCCTAACCCTAACCCGAACCCGAACCCTAACCCGAACCCTAACCCGAACCCTAAACCTAACCCTAACCCGAACCCTAACCCTAACCCTAACCCGAAACCTAACCCGAACCCTAACCCTAACCCTAACCCGAAACCTAACCGTAACCCTACCCCGAACCCTAACCTGAACCCTAACCCTAAACCTAACCCTAACCCTAACCTGAACCCTAAACCTAACCCTAACCGGAACCCTAACCCTAACCCTAACACGAACCCGAACCCTAACCTTTTACCCGAATCCTAACCCTAAACCGAACCCTAACCCGAACCCTAACCCGAGCCCTAACCCGAACCCGAACCCTAAACCTAACCCTAACCCGAACCCTAACCCGAACCCTAACCCGAACCCCAACCCTAACCCTAACCCGACCCCGACCCTAATCCTAACCCTAACCCGAACCCTAACCCTAATCCGAACCCTAACCATAACACTAACCCTAACCCGAACCCTAACCCTAACCCTAACCGGACCCCTAACCCGAAACCTAAAACGAACCCTAAACCTAACCCTAACCCTAACCCTAACCCGAACCCTAACCCTAACCCTAACCCGAACCCTAACCCTAACCAGAACCCTAACCCTAACCCTAACCCTAACCCTAACCCGAACCCGAACCCTAACCCTAACCCGAAACCTAACCCGAACCCAACCCTAACCCGAACCCTAACCCTAACCCGAACCCTAACCCTAACCCTAACCCTAATCCTAACCCGAAACCTAAACGTAACCCGAACCCTAAACCTAAACCTACCCCGAACACTAACCCGAACCCTAACCTTAACCCTAATCCAAATTCTAACACTAACCCGAACCCTAACCCTAACCCTAACCCGAAAACTAGCCCTAAACCTAACCCGAACCCTAACCGTAACCCGAACCCTAACCCTAACCCTAACCATAATCCTAACCCGAAACCTAACCCTAACCCTAACCGGAACGATAACCCGAACCCTAACCCTAACCCTAACCTGAACACTAACACCTAACCCTAACCCGAACCCGAACCCTAACCCGAACGCTAACCCTAACCCTAACCCGAACCCTAACCCTAACCCTAACCCTAACCCTAACCCGAACCCTAACCCTAACCCTACCTCTAACCCTAAAACTAACCCTAAACCGAACCCTAACCCTAACCCGAACCCTAACCCGAACCCTAACCCGAAACCTAACCCTAACCCTAACCTAACCCGAAACCTAACCCGAACCCTAACCCGAACCCTAACCCTAACCCTAACCTAACCCTAATCCGAAACCTAACCCTAACCGTAACCCGAACCCTAACCCTACCCTAACCCTAACCCTAAACCGAACCCTAACCCTAACCCTAACCAGTACCCTAACCCGGAACCTAACCCTAACCCTAACCTGAACACTAACACCTAACCCTAACCCGAACCCTAACCCTAACCCGAACCCTAACCCTAACCCTAACCCGAAACCTAACCCTAACCCTAACCCTAACCTAACCCGAACCCTAACCCTAACCCTAACTCTAACCCTAAACCTAAACCTAACCCGAACCCTAACCCTAAGCCGAACCCTAACCCTAACCCTAAACCGAACCCTAACCCTAACCCTAACCCTAACCCGAACCCTAACCCTAACCCTAACCCTAACCCTAACCCTAACCCGAACCCGAACCCTTACCCTAAGCCGAAACCTAACCCTAACCCTAACCCTAACCTGAACCCTAACCCTAACCCTAAACCTAACCCTAACCCTAACCCGAACCCTAACGCTAACCCGAACCCTAACCCTAACCCTAACACTAACCCTAACCCTAACCCTAACCCCTAACCCTAACCCTAACCCTAACCCTAAAACCTTACCCTAACCCTAACCCTACCCTAACCCGACTACTAACCCTAACCTTAACCCGAACACTAACCCTAACCGTAAACCTAACCCTAACCCGAACCCTTACCCTAACCCGAACCCTAACCCTAACCCGAACCCGAACCCTAACCCGAACCGTACCCCTAACCCAAATCCGAAACCTAACCCTAACCCTAATCCTAACCCTAACCCGAACCCGAACCCTAACCCTAACCCTAACCCGAACTAGAAACCTAACCCTAACCCGAACCCTAACCCTAACCCTAACCCGAACCCTAACCCTACCCGAAACCTAACCCTAACCGGAACCCTAACCCGAACCCTAACCCTAACCCGAACCTTAACCCTAACACGAACCCTAACCCTAACCGTAACCGGAACCATAACCCTAACCCTAAACCGAAACCTAACCCTAACTCGAACCCTAACCGTAACCCGAACCCGAACCCGAACCCTAACCCTAACCCGAACCCTAACCCTAACCCTAACCCGAACCCTAACCCGAACACTAACCCTAACCCTAACCCTCACCCGAACCCTAACCCTAACCCTAAACCGAACCCTAACACTAATGCTAACCCGAACCCGAACCCTAACCCGAACCCTAAACTTAACCCTAATCCGAACCCTAACCCTAACCCTAAACCTAACACGAACCCTAACCTAATCCGAACCCTAACCCTAACCCTAACCCTAACCCTAACCCTAACACGAACCCTAACCCTAATCCGAACCCTAACCCTAACCCTAACCCTAACCCGAACCTTAACCCGAACCCTAACCCTAACCCGAACCCTAAACCTAACCCTAACCCGAACACTAACCCTAACCCGAACCCTAACACTAAACTTAACCCTTTCACTAACCCGAACCCTAACCCTAACACTAACCTAACCCTAATCCGAACCCTAACCCTAACCCTAACCCTAAACCTAACCCCTAAACCTAACCCTAACCCCAACCCTAACCCTAACACTAACCCTAACCCTAACCCGAACCCTAAACCTAACCCTAACCCTACCCCTAAACCTAACCCGAACCCGAACCCTAACCCTAACCCTAACCCGAACGCTAACCCTAACTCTAACACTAACCCTAACCTTAACGCGAACCCTAACCCTAACCCCTAACCCTAACCCTAACCCCAACCCAAAACCGAAACCTAACCCAAACCGTAACCCCTAACCCTAACCCGAACCCTAACCCTAACCCGAACCCTAACCCTAACCCTAACCCTAACCCGAACACGAACCCTAACCCGAACCGTACCCCTAAACCAAATCCGAAACCTAACCCTAACCCTAAACCTAACCCTAACCCGAAACCGAACCCTAACCCTAAACCTAACCCGAACTAGAACCCTAACCCTAACCCGAACCCTAACCCTAACCCTAACCCGAACCCTAACCCTACCCGAAACCTAACTCTAACCAGAACCCTAACCCGAACCCTAACCCTAACCCGAACCATAACCCTAACCCGAACCCTAACCCTAACCCTAACCCGAACCATAACCCTAACCCTAAACCGAAACCTAACCCTAACCCGAACCCTAACCGTAACCCGAACCCGAACCCGAACCCTAACCCTAAACCGAACCCTAACCCTAAACCTAACCCTAACCCGAACCCTAACCAAAACCGGAACCCTAAGCCGAACCCGAACCCTAACCATCACCTGAACCCGAACCCTAACCCTAAAATGAACCCTAACCCTAACCCTAACCCGAACCCTAACCCTAACCCGAATCCTAAACCTAACCCTAACCCGAACCCTAACCCGAACCCTAAACCTAAAACTAACCCTAACCCAAACCCTAACCCTAACCCTAACCAGAACACTAACCCTAACCCTAACCCTAACCCGAACTAGAACCCTAAACCTAACCCGAACCCTAACCCTAACCCGAACCCTAACCCTACCCGAAACCTAACCCTAATCCGAACCCTAACCCTAACCCTAACCCGAACCCTAACCCTAAACCTAACCCGAAACCGAACCCTAACCCGAACCCTAAAACTAAACCTAATCCGAACCCAAACCCTAACACGAACCCTAACCATAACCGTACCCGAACCCTAACCCGAAACCTAATTCTTACCCGAACCCTAACCCTAAACCTAACCCGAACCCTAACCCGAACCCTAACCCTAACCCTAACCCGAACCCTAGCCCTAACCCTAACCCGAACACAGACCGTAACCCGAAACCTAACCCTAACCCTAACCCTAACCCTAACCCAAACCCTAACCCTAACCCTAACCCGAACCCTAACCCGAACCCTAACACTAAACCTAACCTGAACACTAACCCCTAACACTAACAAGGAACCCGAACCCTAACCCGAACCCTAACCCGAACCCTAACCCTAACCCTAACCTAACACTACTCCGAACCCTAACCCTAACCCTAACCCTAACCCTAACCCTAAACCTAACCCCAACCCTAACCCTAACACTAACCCTAACCCTAACCCGAACGCTAACCCGAACCCGAACCCTAACCCTAACCCGAACCCTAAACCTTACCCTAACCCTAACCCTAACCCGAACCCTAACCCTAACCCTAAACCTAACCCTAACCCTAATCCGAACCCTAACGCTAACCCGAACCCTAACCCTAACCGTAACCCTAAATCTAACCCTAACCCCTAACCCTAACCCTAACCGTAACCCTAAAACCTAACCCTAAACCTAACCCTAACCCGAACCCTAACCCTAACCCTAACCCTAACCCCTAAACCTAACCCGAACCCTAAACCTAACCGGAACCCTAAACCTAACCCTAACCCAAACCCTAACCCTAACCCTAACCCTAACTTGAACCCTAACCCGAACCCTAACTCTAAACCTAACCCTAACCCGAACCCTATCCCTAACCCTAACCCTAACCCTAACCCGAACCCTAACCCGAACCCTAACCCGAACCCTAACCCTAACCAGAACCCTAACCCTAACCCTAACCCTAACCCTAACCCGAACCCGAACCCTAACCCTAACCCGAAACCTAACCCGAACCCAACCCTAACCCGAACCCTAACCCTAACCCGAACCCTAACCCTAACCCTAACCCGAACCCTAACCCTAACCCTAACCCTAACCCTAACCCGAAACCTAAACGTAACCCGAACCCTAAACCTAAACCTACCCCGAACACTAACCCGAACCCTAACCCTAACCCTAATCCGAACTCTAACACTAACCCGAACCCTAACCCTAACCCTAACCCGAAAACTAGCCCTAAACCTAACCCGAACCCTAACCGTAACCCGAACACTAACCCTAACCCTAACCCTAATCCTAACCCGAAACCTAACCCTAACCCTAACCGGAACGCTAACCCGAACCCTAACCCTAACCCTAACCTGAACACTAACACCTAACCCTAACCCGAACCCGAACCCTAACCCGAACGCTAACCCTAACCCTAACCCGAACCCTAACCCTAACCCTAACCCTAACCCTAAACCGAACCCTAACCCTAACCCTACCTCTAACCCTAAACCTAACCCTAAACCGAACCCTAACCCTAACCCGAACCCTAACCCGAACCCTAACCCGAACCCAAACCCTAACCCTAACCTAACCCGAAACCTAACCCGAACCCTAACCCGAACCCTAACCCTAACCCTAACCTAACCCTAATCCGAAACCTAACCCTAACCGTAACCCGAACCCTAACCCGAACCCTAACCATAACCCTAAACCGAACCCTAACCCTAACCCTAACCCGTACCCTAACCCGGAACCTAACCCTAACCCTAACCTGAACACTAACACCTAACCCTAACCCGAAACCTAACCCTAACCCGAACCCTAACCCTAACCCTAACCCGAACCCTAACCCTAACCCTAACCCTAACCTAACCCGAACCCTAACCCTAACCCTAACTCTAACCCTAAACCTAAACCTAACCCGAACCCTAACCCTAACCCGAACCCTAACCCTAACCCTAAACCGAACCCTAACCCTAACCCTAACCCTAACCCGAACCCTAACCCTAACCCTAACCCTAACCCGAACCCGAACCCTAACCCTAACCCGAAACCTAACCCTAACCCTAACCCTAACCCGAACCCTAACCCTAACCCTAAACCTAACCCTAACCCTAACCCGAACCCTAACGCTAACCCGAACCCTAACCCTAACCCTAACCCTAACCCTAACCCCTAACCCTAACCCTAACCCTAACCCTAACCCTAAAACCTAACCCTAACCCTAACCCTACCCTAACCCGACTACTAACCCTAACCCTAACCCGAACCCTAACCCTAACCGTAAACCTAACCCTAACCCGAACCCTTACCCTAACCCGAACCCTAACCCTAACCCGAACCCGAATCCTAACCCGAACCGTACCCCTAACCCAAATCCGAAACCTAACCCTAACCCTAATCCTAACCCTAACCCGAACCCGAACCCTAACCCTAACCCTAACCCGAACCCTAACCCTACCCGAAACCTAACCCTAACCGGAACCCTAACCCGAACCCTAACCCTAACCCGAACCATAACCCGAACCCGAACCCTAACCCTAACCGTAACCCGAACCATAACCCTAACCCTAACCCTAAACCGAAACCTAACCCTAACCCGAACCCTAACCGTAACCCGAACCCGAACCCGAACCCTAACCCTAACCCGAACCCTAACCCTAAACCTAACCCTAACCCGAACCCTAAACAAAACCGGAACCCTAAGCCGAACCCGAACCCTAACCATAACCTGAACCCGAACCCTAACCCTAACCTGAACCCTAACCCTAACCCTAACCCGAACCCGAACCCTAAACCTAACCCTAACCCGAACCCTAAACCTAACCCTAACCCGAACCCTAATCCTAACTCGAATCCTAAACCTAACCCTAACCCGAACCCTAACCCGAACCCTAAACCTAAACCTAACCCTAAACCAAACCCTAACCCTAACCCTAACCCGAACCCTAACCCTAACCCTAACCCTAACCCGAACTAGAACCCTAAACCTAACCCGAAACCTAACCCTCCCCGAACCCTAACCCTAACCGAAACCTAACCCTAACCCGATCCCTAACCCTAACCCGAACCCTAACCCTAAACCTAACCCGAAACCGAACCCTAACCCGAACCCTAAAACTAAACCTAACCCTAACACGAACCCTAACCGTAACCCGTACCCGAACCCTAACCCGAAACCTAATTCTTACCCGAACCCTAACCCTAAACCTAACCAGAACCCTAAACCTAACCCTAACCCGAACCCTAACCCTAACCCGAATCCTAAACCTAAACCTAACCCGAACCCTAACCCGAACCCTAAACCTAAAACTAACCCTAACCTAAACCCTAACCCTAACCAGAACACTAACCCTAACCCTAACCCTAACCCGAACTAGAACCCTAAACCTAACCCGAACCCTAAACCTAACCCGAACCCTAACCCTACCCGAAACCTAACCCTAATCCGAACCCTAACCCTAACACTAACCCGAACCCTAACCCTAAACCTAACCCGAAACCGAACCCTAACCCGAACCCTAAAACTAAACCTAACCCGAACCCAAACCCTAACACGAACCCTAACCATAACCGTACCCGAACCCTAACCCGAAACCTAATTCTTACCCGAACCCTAACCCTAAACCTAACCCACCCTAACCCGAACCCTAACCCTAAACCTAACCCTAACCCGAACCCTAGCCCTAACCCTAACCCGAACCCAGACCGTAACCCGAAACCTAACCCTAACCCTAACCCTAACCCTAACCCAAACCCTAACCCTAACCCTAACCCGAACCCTAACCCGAACCCTAACCGTAAACCTAACCTGAACACTAACCCCTAACACTAACCCGAACCCGAACCCTAACCCGAACCCTAACCCGAACCCTAACCCTAACCCTAACCTAACACTACTCCGAACCCTAACCCTAACCCTAACCCTAACCCTAAACCTAACCCCAACCCTAACCCTAACACTAACCCTAACCCTAACCCGAACGCTAACCCGAACCCGAACCCTAACCCTAACCCGAACCCTAAACCTTACCCTAACCCTAACCCTAACCCGAACCCTAACCCTAACCCTAAACCTAACCCTAACCCTAATCCGAACCCTAACGCTAACCCGAACCCTAACCCTAACCGTAACCCTAAATCTAACCCTAACCCCTAACCCTAACCCTAACCGTAACCCTAAAACCTAACCCTAAACCTAACCCTAACCCGAACCCTAACCCTAACCCTAACCCTAACCCCTAAACCTAACCCGAACCCTAAACCTAACCGGAACCCTAAACCTAACCCTAACCCAAAACCTAACCCTAACCCTAACCCTAACTTGAACCCTAACCCGAACCCTAACTCTAACCCTAACCCTAACCCGAACCCTATCCCTAACCCTAACCCTAACCCTAACCCGAACCCTAACCCGAACCCTAACCCGAACCCTAACCCTAACCAGAACCCTAACCCTAACCCTAACCCTAACCCTAACCCGAACCCGAACCCTAACCCTAACCCGAAACCTAACCCGAACCCAACCCTAACCCGAACCCTAACCCTAACCCGAACCCTAACCCTAACCCTAACCCGAACCCTAACCCTAACCCTAACCCTAACCCTAAACCGAAACCTAAACGTAACCCGAACCCTAAACCTAAACCTACCCGAACACTAACCCGAACCCTAACCCTAACCCTAATCCGAACTCTAACACTAACCCGAACCCTAACCCTAACCCTAACCCGAAAACTAGCCCTAAACCTAACCCGAACCCTAACCGTAACCCGAACCCTAACCCTAACCCTAACCCTAATCCTAACCCGAAACCTAACCCTAACCCTAACCGGAACGCTAACCCGAACCCTAACCCTAACCCTAACCTGAACACTAACACCTAACCCTAACCCGAACCCGAACCCTAACCCGAACGCTAACCCTAACCCTAACCCGAACCCTAACCCTAACCCTAACCCTAACCCTAACCCGAACCCTAACCCTAACCCTACCTCTAACCCTAAACCTAACCCTAAACCGAACCCTAACCCTAACCCGAACCCTAACCCGAACCCTAACCCGAACCCAAACCCTAACCCTAACCTAACCCGAACCTAACCCGAACCCTAACCCGAACCCTAACCCTAAACCTAACCTAACCCTAATCCGAAACCTAACCCTAACCGTAACCCGAACCCTAACACGAACCCTAACCCTAACCCTAAACCGAACCCTAACCCTAACCCTAACCCGGAACCTAACCCTAACCCTAACCTGAACACTAACACCTAACCCTAACCCGAACCTTAACCCTAACCCGAACCCTAACCCTAACCCTAACCCGAACCCTAACCCTAACCCTAACCCTAACCTAACCCGAACCCTAACCCTAACCCTAACTCTAACCCTAAACCTAAACCTAACCCGAACCCTAACCCTAACCCGAACCCTAACCCTAACCCTAAACCGAACCCTAACCCTAACCCTAACCCTAACCCGAACCCTAACCCTAACCCTAACCCTAACCCTAACCCTAACCCGAACCCGACACCTAACCCTAACCCTAACCCGAAACCTAACCCTAAACCTAACCCTAACCCGAACCCTAACCCTAACCCTAAACCTAACCCTAACCCTAACCCGAACCCTAACGCTAACCCGAACCCTAACCCTAACCCTAACCCTAACCCTAACCCCTAACCCTAACCCTAACCCTAACCCTAAAACCTAACCCTAACCCTAACCCTACCCTAACCCGACTACTAACCCTAACCCTAACCCGAACCCTAACCCTAACCGTAAACCTAACCCTAACCCGAACCCTTACCCTAACCCGAACCCTAACCCTAACCCGAACCCGAACCCTAACCCGAGCCGTACCCCTAACCCAAATCCGAAACCTAACCCTAACCCTAATCCTAACCCTAACCCGAACCCGAACCCTAACCCTAACCCTAACCCGAACTAGAACCCTAACCCTAACCCGAACCCTAACCCTAACCCTAACCCGAACCCTAACCCTACCCGAAACCTAACCCTAACCGGAACACTAACCCGAACCCTAAGCCTAACCCGAACCATAACCCGAACCCGAACCCTAACCCTAACCGTAACCCGAACCATAACCCTAACCATAAACCGAAACCTAACCCTAACCCGAACCCTAACCGTAACCCGAACCCGAACCCGAACCCTAACCCTAACCCGAACCCTAACCCTAAACCTAACCCTAACCCGAACCCTAACCAAAACCGGAACCCTAAGCCGAACCCGAACCCTAACCATAACCTGAACCCGAACCCTAACCCTAACCTGAACCCTAACCCTAACCCTAACCCTAACCCGAACCCTAAACCTAACCCTAACCCGAACCCTAAACCTAACCCTAACCCGAACCCTAATCCTAACCCGAATCCTAAACCTAACCCTAACCCGAACCCTAACCCGAACCCTAAACCTAAACCTAACCCTAAACCAAACCCTAACCCTAACCCTAACCCGAACCCTAACCCTAACCCTAACCCTAACCCGAACTAGAACCCTAAACCTAACCCGAAACCTAACCCTAACCCGAACCCTAACCCTAACCGAAACCTAACCCTAACCCGAACCCTAACCCTAACCCTAACCCGAACCCTAACCCTAAACCTAACCTGAAACCGAACCCTAACCCGAACCCTAAAACTAAACCTAACCCTAACACGAACCCTAACCCTAACCCGTACCCGAACCCTAACCCGAAACCTAATTCTTACCCGAACCCTAACCCTAAACCTAACCCGAACCCTAACCCGAACCCTGACCCTAACCCTAACCCGAACCCTAACCCTAACCCTAACCCGAACCCTAACCCTAAACCTAACCCGAAACCGAACCCTAACCCGAACCCTAAAACTAAACCTAACCCTAACACGAACCCTAACCCTAACCCGTACCCGAACCCTAACCCGAAACCTAATTCTTACCCGAACCCTAACCCTAAACCTAAACCGAACCCTAACCCTTACCCTAACCCTAACCCTAACCCGAACCCTAACCCTAACCCTAAACCTAAACCTAACCCTAAACGTAACCCTAAATCTAACCCTAACCCCTAAACCTAACCCTAACCTTAACCCTAAAACCTAACCCTAACCCTATCCCTAACCCGAACCCTAACCCTAACCCTAACCCTAACCCCTAAACCTAACCCGAACCCTAAACCTAAACCGAACCCTAAACCTAACCCTAACCCAAACCCTAACCCAAACCCTAACCCTAACTTGAACCCTAACCCGAACCCTAACTCTAATCCTAACCCTAACCCGAACCCTATCCCTAAACCTAACCCTAACCCTAACCCGAACCCTAACCCGAACCCTAACCCGAACCCTAACCCTAAACCTAACCCGAACCCTAACTCGAACCCTAACCCTAACCCTAACCCGAACCCTAACCCTAACCCTAACCCGAACCCTAACCCGAACACTAACCCTAACCCTAACCCTCACCCGAACCCTAACCCTAACCCTAAACCGAACCCTAACACTAACCCTAACCCTAACCGAACCCTAACCCGAACCCTAAACTTAACCCTAACCCTAACCCTAACCCTAACACGAACCCTAACCCTAATCCGAACCCTAACCCTATCCCTAACCCTAACCCTAACCCTAAACCTAACACGAACCCTAACCCTAATCCGAACCCTAACCCTAACCCTAACCCTAACCCTAACCCTAACCCGAACCTTAACCCGAACCCTAACCCTAACCCGAACCCTAAACCTAACCCTAACCCAAACACTAACCCTAACCCGAACCCTAACACTAAACTTAACCCTAACACTAACCCGAACCTTAACCCTAACCCTAACCTAACCCTAATCCGAACCCTAACCCTAACCCTAACCCTAACCCTAACCCTAACCCCTAAACCTAACCCTAACCCCAACCCTAACCCTAACACTAACCCTAACCCTAAGCCGAACCCTAAACCTATCCCTAAACCTAACCCTAACACGAACACGAACCTGAACCCGAAACCTAACCCTAACCCTAACACGAACCCGAAACCTAACCCTAACCCTAATCCGAACACTAACCCTAACCCGAACCCTAACACTAACCCAAACCATAACCCTAACCCTAACCCGAAACCGAAACCTAACCCAAACCGTAACCCCTAACCCTAACCCGAAACCTAACCCTAACCCGAACCCTAACCCTAACCCTAACCCTAACCCTAACCCGAACCCTAACCCTAACCCTACCTCTAACCCTAAAACTAACCCTAAACCGAACCCTAACCCTAACCCGAACCCTAACCCGAACCCTAACCCGAACCCTAACCCTAACCCTAACCTAACCCTAATCCGAAACCTAACCCTAACCGTAACCCGAACCCTAACCCTACCCTAACCCTAACCCTAAACCGAACCCTAACCCTAACCCTAACCAGTACCCTAACCCGGAACCTAACCCTAACCCTAACCTGAACACTAACACCTAACCCTAACCCGAACCCTAACCCTAACCCGAACCCTAACCCTAACCCTAACCCGAAACCTAACCCTAACCCTAACCCTAACCTAACCCGAACCCTAACCCTAACCCTAACTCCAACCCTAAACCTAAACCTAACCCGAACCCTAACCCTAACCCGAACACTAACCCTAACCCTAAACCGAACCCTAACCCTAACCCTAACCCTAACCCGAACCCTAACCCTAGCCCTAACCCTAACCCTAAACCTAACCCGAACCCGAACCCTTACCCTAACCCGAAACCTAATCCTAACCCTAACCCTAACCCGAACCTTAACCCTAACCCTAAACCTAACCCTAACCCTAACCCGAACCCTAACGCTAACCCGAACCCTAACCCTAACCCTAACCCTAACCCTAACCCTAACCCTAACCCCTAACCCTAACCCTAACCCTAACCCTAAAACCTAACCCTAACCCTAACCCTACCCTAACCCGACTACTAACCCTAACCTTAACCCGAACCCTAACCCTAACCGTAAACCTAACCCTAACCCGAACCCTTACCCTAACCCGAACCCTAACCCTAACCCGAACCCGAACCCTAACCCGAACCGTACCCCTAACCCAAATCCGAAACCTAACCCTAACCCTAATCCTAACCCTAACCCGAACCCGAACCCTAACCCTAACCCTAACCCGAACTAGAAACCTAACCCTAACCCGAACCCTAACCCTAACCCTAACCCGAACCCTAACCCTACCCGAAACCTAACCCTAACCGGAACCCTAACCCGAACCCTAAACCTAACCCGAACCATAACCCTAACCCGAACCCTAACCCTAACCGTAACCCGAACCATAACCCTAACCCTAAACCGAAACCTAACCCTAACCCGAACCCTAACCGTAACCCGAACCCGAACCCGAACCCTAACCCTAACCCGAACCCTAACCCTAACCCTAACCCGAACCCTAACCCGAACACTAACCCTAACCCTAACCCTCACCCGAACCCTAACCCTAAC